>JAODAL010021561.1:0-66793 GCA_025379985.1 Phyllomedusa bahiana | reverse complement strand
ACCAAAATGAGGTTCCCCAGGACAGGTATAGTCTATGTCCAGTGGAACTAAAATGGTGGTTGAAAGACACCTTTTTTCCAGCAGTTTTTTAAATCTTGGGGTCATGCAGATTTGGGGCTCATGCTGTGGCCCAGGACAGGTATAGTCAATGTCCAGTTAAAAACTAAAATGGGGGTTGAAAGACTCCTTTTTCCGGCACTTTTTAATCTGTGGTCAGACAGGTTTAATGGTCATACTGTGGTACAGAACAGGCATAGTCAATGTCCAGTTCAGCTAAAATGGTGGTTGAAAGGCTACTTTTTCCGGCACTTTTTAAATCTGGGGGTCATGCAGGTTTGAGGCTCATGCTGTGGCCCAGGACAGGTATAGTTAATGTCCAGTTCAACTAAAATGGTGGTTCAAAGACTCCTTTTTCCGGCAATTTTTAAATCTGGGGGTCATGCAGGTTTGGGGCCCATGTTTTTGGCCCCAGGACCGGATAGTATATGTCCAGTTCAACAAAAAATGGTGGTTGAAAGACTCCTTTTTTCCGGGACCTTTTTTAATCGGGGGGTCATGCGGGTTTGGGCTCATGCTGTGGCCCAGTACATGTATATTCAATGTCCAGTGAAACTAAAATGGTGGTTGAAAGAATCCTTTTTCTGGCACTTTTTAATCTGTGGTTCAGACAGTTATAAGGGTCATGCTGTGGTCCAGGACAGGTATAGTCAATGTCCAGTTCAAGTAAAATGATGGTTCAAATCATACTGCGTTAAGGAACTTTTTAAATTGTGTGTCATGCAGGGTTATGGGTCATGCTGAGATACAAGACAGGGATAGTGAATAGACTGTGAGTTTTTTTCAGTGACTCTTGTTGCCTAATTGTGTTGCCTAAGATGTAGCAGGTATCCATTTGACTGTTGTGGATGTTAATTCCAGCTTCTCCAGCCCTGTTTGGGTGTAAGAATAAAGGTGCTGTTCCCCCATAGACTTAAATGGTCATCGGGATAATCTATTATCGACTAAACGGAAATCGTCTTGATAATTAACGATATCGACTATCGACCCAATGATGATAGTCGATGTAATCACCCATCACTACTTAGGGCCACATGTATGAAAACTAACTAGGTCTAAAATTCACTTTGTTGCCCATAGCAACCGATCAGAGTGCACTTTCATATGGTGCTCCGGAAGAATGAGAGGGGCGCTCTGATTGGTTGCTATGGGCAACAAAGTGAATTTTAGAACTAGACAGTTTTCATACATGTAGCCCTTAGGCTATGTTCACACAGCTTATTTGCAGGGCATAATTACGACCCGCAATTTCGCCGTGTGGACGGGGGCGGCACCTCGCCGGCCCATAGACTATCATTACTAGTGGCGCGTATATGCCGCTAGAAAATGACATGTCACTTATCTCCCCCTGCGGCGGATTCGCCGAGCAGGGAGAGGAGACGTAATCCATAGTTCTCTATGAGAACGTGGGATAACGTAAATGACTGGGACTATTCCACCGTAATTTCGCGCACCGCCGGCGCGTAATTACGGACTGAAATACGTCCCATTTTAAGCCTTCGTCTAAAAATGCACTAACTGTATGCCACCTATTAGGTAGCTTAGTTTGTGCCGACAATAGCCTAACCATTTTGACCCATCTGTTGCACATGGCGGAACATGTTAAGCCATTCCCTCTTCCCATTAAACCACACCCATTTTCATTAGGCCACAGCCACTTTGTCAGATACTATGCAAAAGTGTCTAAAAACTGTGTAAAAATATAATAAATATGGCGTAATGTATGTACATCTGTATTTTGGCAGATTGTACCAGGATTCTGGCACAAGTTCAGTAGTAAATGTGTGCCCCATTATATCTGCTGTTCTATGCATATTAACATTGTATATTACAATTTAACCATTTAGTCTGTTTCCTTATGTTTCTTATGTACTTTAATGAGCATTGAGAAATACAATGCTATTAGGTTCAGGCAGTTTTCCAGTAATTAATAGGTTTCCTGAGAAAAAAAATACATTGTGTTCAGTGATTAAGCAGGTTCCTATTACACCTTGTACTTATGTAAGCACTAATTGACCTCTTTCCCTCCTCACAGAGGTGTCCCTGGTGACTTCTTCACCCATAAACCGTAGAGACAGTCCAGACTCCACCCAGACTTTTCATAATTTAGCACAAAACAAGAAGTTAAATAAATGAAATATAATCTTTTCAGAGCACAGTTGTACAGAATAAGAAGTAGGTCGCCAATGGATGTAGGCTCAGTAACGCTCCCCGAGGACATTGGATCACATTATCTGTTGAATTACTGCTCAGAGTGTTGCTTGGTTGGTTGATTAGAGTTCACAGATTGCAGACTGGAACTAAAAATCCTCTACAGCAGCATTTTTTTGTTCTAAAGCAGAAACAACTTAATTCAAATGGGTTAGTGACTTAATTAGCCGGGAACATCTCAGACGCAAACATTTATTTCGTATTTTCCCTATGCCATCTGAATCTGCACGGTTGTAGCATTTTACCATTTTAATGAAAAACAATAATATTTTAAGGATACAAATACATGGAAAAATTCTTGAGCTGTCCTTTGTGGTCTTTTAACTTTAGATTAGCTCTACACATAGTGAATAACTGCAAGACACAAACAGGGCCTAACTGGGACTAAAAGCAGCTTGGCACAAAGCCCCCACCAGTCCACATACAGTATCTGCCGCATGTTTTGCCTTGGTCACGCAAGGCACCAATTTCTAGAATAAACAATACTATAAACACAAGCAAGAAAGTAAAAGTAGCACAGAGAAACCCCTAATCATAGGGTCAGGGACAGGTATGCATTCTCTTTTACAATCAGGGACAAGTGTACACTGCCACTATACTAGCTCCAATATAGCCTAAAATATCAGCATATAGTGACCACATAGTAGTCAGACACCGTCTCATAATCCCCATCACATGACCAATGACATCCAGGGACTCACAGGAGGCATTTTCTCTGATGGGAGTTGTTCTTTTTCCCTATTCTCCTCCATCTGGTTCAGACCACCATGACTTCTCCTGGCCATCATTCATCCCTACAGAATTTACCACACAAACATCTAAGACTACTCACTTTTCCAGCACCTCTTTACCTAATTCCACCTTTGCACAAACAGAGGGTGGGAATTCATGCACCCCAAATAGTAGTAATGACTCCCCTGACATTAAGGGCCACATGTATGAAAACTTTTTGGCCTAAAACTCACTTTTTTGCCCATAGTAACCTATGGGCAAAAAAGTGAGTTTTAGGCCTAAGTAGTTTTCATACATGTGGCCCTAAAAGTATCCAAGATGGTTATAGGGCTCTCATTTGTGTACCTAGTTTTACTCTTGTTTTGTGTCCCCAGACAGACGGTAGGCACACTCCCAAAATAGTTAGGCAGGTAGGTAGACCCCAACTAGGCACATAGGTATGTAGCTTTCTCCTTAAATAGGTAGCCATATAACCCTCCCATTAAGTAGGTAGGTAGCTATATAGATCCCTTCATTAAGTAGAAAGATAGTTATATAGCCCCCAATAAGTAGACAGGTATGTAGCTCCCCAAGTAAGTAGGTTGGTATAAAGG
Organism: Phyllomedusa bahiana; assembly: GCA_025379985.1. Taxonomy (NCBI): domain Eukaryota; kingdom Metazoa; phylum Chordata; class Amphibia; order Anura; family Hylidae; genus Phyllomedusa; species Phyllomedusa bahiana. The sequence goes on along the minus strand of JAODAL010021561.1, from coordinate 63,200 downwards.
CCAGGTAAGCCCCACACAAAGTAGATAGGTACAAAGGCCCACCACTAAGTCGGTAGGTAGGTATATATGTCCCCCTGTAGTTAGGTAGGAATGAAAGCCCCACATTAAGTCGATAGGTATATAGTCCCCACAGTATATAAGTAGGTATACAGGTCCCTTATGATGTAGATAGGTGTATAGGCTCTCTTTTAAGCAAGAAAGTAGTTATATAGGTCCCCAGTAGGAAAATATGTATGTAGCCCCTAGTAGATAGGCCCTTCATTATATAGGTAGATAGGCCCCCAGTAGGTAGGTAGATATATAGGTCCCCCAGGAGGTAGTCAGGCATATAGGCCCCTCATTAAGTAGATAAATAGTCCCTCAGTAGGTAGGTTTATAGCCACTCAGTAGGTAGTTGGGTACATAGGTCCCTCATTAGATAGCTAAATATAAAGGTCCCTCAGTAGGTAGGTATATAGCCCCCCTAGCAGGTCAGTACATATATAGGCCCCTCTAGTAGGTAGGTATATAGCGCCCTCCAGAAACTAGGTACATATATAGGGCTACACAGTTGGTAAGTATATAGGTCCCACCATTAGGTAGGTAGGTATATAGCAGCATAAAACATACCCCAGTAGATAGGTATATGAGGCCCATGAGTAGGTAGGTATATAGGGTCCCCACTAAGTAGGTAGATATATAAGCCCCTAAGTAGGTAGGTACAGTACATATGGGCCATTAGTAAGTATATAAGCCCGCTCACTATGTAGGTAAGTATATATGGCCTCCCATTAGGTAGGTATATAAAAACCCCCAATATATAGGAATCATATATGGCCCCCATTAAACATAAAAAGTAATACCTACCTCTCTTAATCAAAGGGTTTGTGCCCAGTATGGGCAGCGTGTCATGCTCCTGCATCGAGATTCTGCTCCTGGCATCCATTGCAGGAGTCTGTGGTACAGGGAGCAAAACTCCCTGGCCTGCCCTAGTTTTCTAATATATGCATGTCCCATGTACACATTACAAACATTACAGTTACAAACATACACCAGACTTGGGGGCCACTGTGGGATTCATCAGACCCTCACTGGGCATTCTGAGCCAGCGTTGTGGCCCAGAACCTGGTAACCCACTGGACTTCTGGAGACAAACCACTAATAGCATCTATTTACAGTGGGATATGATTGCTGGGAGCCCCATAAACACCTGAAAAGGGAACCTGAACACTGCTCCATTAAGATCAGATATTTGGGATCCCTGTTTCTTTTATTAGTGAGTTCACAATAATCAGAACCCCCAATGATCATCATGCTGTTCAGTGAGAAATGTAGTTGTTGGGACAAACCCTTTTAGAAAATTTTTTGTAAGCTTTTAGATTTATAGTGTAGTTTAAGGCCTATCAAAAGCTGGATATGCATATGAAAAGCTGGATACATGGTATGAGGAACAGACGTACATTGACATACATTGAGTAAAGTTGAATACTGATAAACCTCTATCAAAACTATAAGTTCAACGTATAATCTAACAATGTTAGGCCATAAAAAACCACATGAAGCAGTTGCCATTTACTGTTAGGAAAAATAGTATTGCCTTATGACTGCAAATGATTACTGAATTAATTACCCACTTAAGAAACCAAGAACAAATCACTTCAGTCTTCTTGTTACCTTTTTAAAGGGGTTTTGCCACGATGTAATGTTGACGTGGGATCCTCCAAAATGGGTTTTTAATCACTTTTCTAAATATATGTGATTACAAAAATTGCAGTCTGAGAGAGCTACAGCCTTCCTTACATGCCTTTGGTTACTTCAAAGCTTCCATTAGATATGACCTGACAAGAGCTGCTGTCTGCTGGCCGGGCTTGCGCAGAGAGAGCTTCTTATCTGATGAGACTGAGCTGCAGAAGTTTTTAAGGCACCGGGTAGCAATATGTTTTCTTTTGTATACAGAATAAACTAGTTGTAGAGTGATTAGATCCCTGCTTTATCTGATGACAGAGAACATGAAGGAGCTTTCAAGCTGCTGTGTAGAAAAGGTGTTGTCGTTTGTATAAAGAATCCAAAAGTTATAGTTTGATTATTTCAGTTAACATGTCACAGGATCCCTTATGCAGCTTTGTGCTCTGGCTGTATGCGTCTCTCTCTCTTTCAGCTCCGTGATTTGTTTACATTAGCTCCTTAGCAGATAAGGCTCCTCCTGACAGTGCAGTCTGAGGCTGTGTCTTGCTGTATTGAGAATCCACTCTTGTACTGTTTATTATTTCACTTAAGTTTTGAGACGCTCCCTTGGATTCCTCACTCCTCACTGGCCCCCACCCTCACTCCCCTGCAGCTTCATGACTCAGCGTGATTTGTTGACATTCTGCCTGTGCTAAGGAGAGAGGTAAGAAACTTTCGTCTCAGCAAATCCCCTTTAATGTATAACTGAGAAGATAATGACAAATAGCAACTTTTGAGTAAACTTAGGTCTCTTCATCGGGCAAGATTTAACATAAAATCCTATTGGTCATATATTTATATACGATGGACATTATGAACAATCGGTCCCCTTTTGGAGGGACCTATCCCACCCACCATGATTGTGAATTTTGCATTTTAATATCTAAAAGCAGGATGGATGTATGAGTACGTCCTGATGCCGGTAAGGGGCTAATTGCAGCTAATACCCGGCGGTTACAGCGCAGGAGGGCGCTGCAACTGGTTAACCCCTTAGACGCCGCAGCAAAGATGGCCATGACGTCTAAATCAATGAGAAATTGTACTGTTCCTCACTGGTATCGGGGCACCCGCAGCCCAGATCACTTAACAGGGCAGCTGGAGCCTTGTGAAGGCTTTCATCGCCGCCATCTTTTTGATTTCCCCACTTCTGGCCCCAGGCATGAAGTGGGGAAACTGCCATCTTTGTTCACCTTAATGCATTGTCTATACAATGCATTAGGCTATATAAATCATGGAGCCCCCTAGAGGGACTCAAAGGTAAACGAAAAAAAAAAATTTAAGTGTAAAAAAATATTAAGTTCAAATCACCCCCCTTTTGCCATTTTACAAATAAAAAAAAAAAAAATAATGAAAAATTTACACATATTTGGTATCGCCGCATCCGAAAAAAATTTAGAAAAAAAATCCAAATGCTAAAATTGCGTTTTCTTGGTCATTTCACGTTCCCTAAAAATTGGAATAAATTTAATAAAAAAAGTTGCATGCATTCCAAACTGATAGCAATAAAAAGTACACTTCAGCCAGCAAAAAGTGCCCTTTGCTCAAGTCCGTAGGTGTTAGTACAAAAAAGTTATTGGTCACAGATATAAAATGTTTGGAATTTTTTTGGGTACCAAAACATAAAATAAACCATACAAGTTTGATATTGACGGATACGTATTAACCTGTAGAATACAGATAACACATCATTTTTTACCTAATTTTTTTGAATGCTGCAAAAGCAAAACACCCGCAAACATGGCGCAAGTACGTTTTTTTCACATCTTGCCCTAAATTATGGTAATATGAATGACACCATTAGAAAGTGTATCTGTTCCCGCAAAAAATAAAGTCCTCATATGTCTATGTAGGTGGAAAAATAAAAATTGTCATGGCTCTGGGAAGGAAAGGAGGGGAAAAAAAGGCTTTGTCAAGAAGGGATTAAAAGCCTGACAGGTTTTCTTGGGAAATAAGAGAATCGCCAATGAATTTGTGGTGGACCTTAAAGAGTACCTATCACCTTCAGACAAACCTCATGAAGTAACAGAAGACTAAAACACAAACACTTTCTCAAATAAGCTTCATTAGGAAAACCAAAGCATTTTACCTGTATTTCAGTTTTTAAAAAAGCGCTGGCCCTTTAAGACAGCTCTGAAGTCGGGCCAAGTCGGCACATGACAGCTTGATGGATGAAAGTGATGACAGTTGAATGTTCCTGAGCTGGGAGAGTCCACAGTGCAGGGAGGAGACTGTAAGACTACATCATGTGTACACCAGCAGCAGTGTAATACAGATGCCTGTGTGCTATGAAGGAGGAGGCTGAAGCACACTGTTTCCTTAGGATCAGTTCCCACTGCACAGAAAAAAAGTTAATTTTTTCAGTGCTTTTCATTTTCTAAAAACACTGAAAACCTCTCCCTTAGACTTCTATTGTAAAAACCTCCTGCTGTCTACACTGAGCTTCTTTTCTCTGCTTGTTTTTTTACCGGTCGTCTTTTGTAATATGTTGTCAAAAACGCCAGAGCAGGGCACAAAATTTACTACAAGAGTCTATGGAAAGCGCTGGATGTTTTTTTGCCGCGATTTTTCAATGAAACACCCCCCCCAGGAGATTTGTCCCTCCTATAATGGGTGTTACAGTTTATACTTTTTTCAATTCTGTATACAAGTGTCTGATATGTCCTCATTCATACCGTTTTTAATAAAGTGATCATGCTTTTGTCACTAACTTTTTTTGCACAAGTCAAGATTTTTGCTCTAATAACGCTAAAAATAAGTTTTTTTTATGGATTTTGGCGCTAAAATGTTTTTTTTTTTTCAGATTTTGCCGCTAATAAAGTTATCTCCCCTTTTGTTGATAAAAATACTTTTTTCGGATTTTGGCAATTAAAATTCTCGCTTTGTTGTAAAAAAAACTTTTTTTTCCGCTAAAAAACTTTTTTTTTTCGGATTTTTTAAACTAAATCCGGGGCTGGGATGGACCTATTTTTGGGATTTATGTAAGTGGGCGGTAATAACCCTTGTTGGGGATATCCAGGCCGGACGGGAAAAAAAATTCCCCCGGCATAAGCCCCCAGCAGCCCAATAAAAAATTTCCCCTTGAAAATGTCCCTTTTTCCGCAACCCCCCATTTTTAAAATAAACTAACTATAAAGCTGCTTTCAGACGGAGAATTTTTGGTCTTTTTGATGTTTTTTTGGGGCGTTTTTGTGCAGAAAGGGAGAGGTTAATGCTCGGATTTTGCACATTAAAAGTTCTCGCTTTTGTGCAAAAATACGTTTTGCACGCTAAAATACTTTTTGGACGGATTTAACACTAAATCCGGGGCTGGTAGGACGCATAGGCTTAGTGGATATATGAAGTGGGCGTACAACGCCCTTGTTGGGAGAATCCCACCCTATAAATAGGTGGGGAGGCTCTATAATCCGTGGGACAGTGATACCTATACAAAGAGTACCCACCGGGAGCACACTACGTGATATCTGGATGTATGTAGTTTGGATTCATTACACTTTCCATTCGATATACAGTTTGCTCTCTGCAAATGAGGTATGATTTGTTTATATCAATCCTCCTTGTCCTTTGATTTTCAGGCACACCAGCCTAATGTGAAGATTATGATCCTCTCATCAGGTATTATGTACTTAGTCCATGTTTTACATTTTAAATATGGTAACTAGTGGTTTGGAATTTCTCTTGTCTTTAACCCCATTGATAAGTCCCTGAGATTGGGATGAAACGTTGCGTCTGGGGATTCATTGGGGACTGGGGATTAAAGGGTGTGTTATAGTACATTTTCCTCTTTTGGCAGTGATCGGCTATTGACATCTACTATAATATCTTTATGTAGATATATTTGTGACATTACAATTTGATTATAGCCGTGGACCTATTCATATACCTATTCTCTTGTCTATTACATTTTTACCAATTTAAAGGTAGAGGAACTGATCAGAATCCTCCATTGTTATAGACTTAGGGATTTTTGTTAGGGACAATTAGTACCCACTATTGCAGGGTCGCCCTTATCGGGGCGGGTTCTCTGTATTAGGTAGATAATAGGTAGTTTGGTAGGGACATGTTAGGTTTAAGCTCCTTTGATTGATACATACTCTTTGTATATTGTCCCATTTTTTCTATTCACTCTTAGAGGTGTTTTTTCATTTTTGAAATAGTATTTTAGAGATATTGATTAAAAGTTATATTTTAAAGGGAATTGTTCTGATTGGGTATTACATTAGGATTTTAACACTAAACACATTTTTTTACGGATTTTTGCCCTATCAAAGTGATCTTGCTTTTGTCGCTAAAAATAATTTGTTTACAGATTTTGGCACGAAAATACTTTTTTACAGATTTTGACGCTAATAAATTTATCTTGCTTTTGTTGGCAAAAATACACATTTTTTACGGATTTTAGCACCAAAATCCGCAAAAATAAAGTTCTCGCTTTTGTAGCTAAAAATAATTTTTTTGACGCTAAAATACCTTTTTTTTAAAATGGATTTTAATACTAAAATACGTTTTTTAAAAATTTTTGCCGCTATTAAAGTTATCTCGCTTTTGTCGCTAAAAATCCTTTTTTCTTACAGATTTAGGAGATAAATTTATTAGCACCAAAATCCGGAAAAAGACGGATTTTTTGCCGCAAATGCGAGATAACAGTAGCACCAATATCCATAAAAACATGGACTTTAGCGGCAAAATCTGTGAAAAAAACGTATTTTTAGTAACAAAAGCGAGAACTCTATTAGTGCCAAAATCACTAAACAAAAGTATGGTAGTGCCGAAATCCATAAGAAAAAAGATTTTTATCGGAAAAACCAACATAACTTTATTAGTGCCATAATCCGTAAAAATAAGGATTTTAGCGCCAAAATCCATAATAAAAAGTACTTTTGGCTACAAAAGCGAGATAATTTTACTAGCGCCAAAATCCGTAAAATGACTACAAGACTCCATATAAATGCAATAATGTCCTTTCCATCCCCTTTTGAAGGGTGGAGTTACATCCAATGGCTTAATTTATGCATACATTGAAAACCAGACTTGAAGACAAACAACAAACACAGGTAAAAACCGTGCCAAAAAACACAAATTGCAACAACAAACTGCCGTTTTTCAGCTGCTTTTGACAGGCAGTGGCCAGAAAACTCAGTTTTTAGTGTTTGGCTTTCAGGTCGTTTTTTGTCCACTGCAGTGTAGACATAGCCTTAGTGTGCTGTGCCTGCTGTACTGTATGTAGTGAGACTCAGATGACCCTATACAAGCAGCTATGCCCTCAGCTCCCCTTGCACAGTTGGTATTTCCCAACAGATTGATAAGGATCTACTGAGTTACAAAGTGAAAGTAAAATCTGTTTCCTTGTAAAACTGAGGGAAATCCTCTAAATTGCTAATGACATGTATTTGAGAAAAGTCTTATAATTTTATCTTCTATCAATTTTTGTGTGTTTGTATGGAGGTGATAGGTACTCTTTAAGCATTTCACCCTCATTCATATCTACTTCTCATTTGATGACAGCATATACTTGCAACAGTAATGGGAAGTAAAATGACATCACAACGCAAATTTTTTATGGCCAAACTAAAAGTGAAATTTACAATCTTCTCCATCAAGCCCCTGGCCTTCTATTGCTTTATTGACAATATCTTATGATTTGGACTGAGGAACAGTGAAAATTATTAACAGGTCATGAGAACTATCTCTTTTAAAAGGTGCTCTCCAGTTCTTAGCACCCCTATGTGAATTCTGAGAATATCAATGGGAATGGGTCCTCTGTTTAAAATCTTCATCTTCTTAACCGAGTAGAGAGCAGCTACACAGAGAGTCTCTTACTCTAGAGGACTTGTCCTGTTCATGCATTATAAAGGCAAACAATTAATGAGAATGATCACTGTGTTATGTCTATTTCCCCTGTGGTGGTGCTGTAGGAAAATGTAACACTTAGGCTATGTTCACACGGCTTAACTGCGGGGCGAAATTACGCCCCGCAGTTAAGCCGTGTGAACGGGGCGGGAGCGGGGGAGTAGACAGTCATTGCTAGCGGCGCGTATACGCCGCTAGAAAGTGACATGTCAATTATCTCCCCGCCCAGCGTATTCGCCGAGCAGGGAGAGGAGGCGTAATGCATAGTTCTCTATGAGAACTGTGCATTACCGTAGTTACTGAGACGGATTCAGCCCGTAATTGGCGCACTCTGGCGCATAATTATGGACTGAATTACGTCCCAGAATAAGCCGTGTGAACATGGCCTTAGGGTGACATGTATGAACGGGGATGCGCCCCAAGCCTGGCGTCTTTTGAGCCGACATCTAGTGCAGCCCCGTTAGCAATAAGTGTAAATGTCCCGCATGCCAATATCAGGTGCATTTCAGGGCTCCCGTACCTGATTTCAGGTGGCATGCTGGAGGTGGGGTGCGCTAGAATAGTGGGAAGCTATAGATTTATAGCTTCAGTATGGCAATTCCAAGCCCATTACTGCTGGAACAGGTAAACCACTTTCAAAGTGGTATACCTGAACTAGAAATGTCGTCTTAGCGCTACAATGTGCCTGATTTACGACCTGCAGTAGACCAGGTACATAAATCAGGTGCATTCTATACTATTATAATGTGCACAAAAATTGCCATTTAAATGCCAAAAATCATGCATGTCGCCCCTAGTTTCCCTGCATATTACAGCAGATCACTGGAGGATAATATGTAATCAACAAGCAGGTATTGTCCAGAGGGACGCACATATTTATGGTTTAACTGCCTTTACCCTTTATTAGGAAGATTTAACCCCTTAACGACCCTGGACGCATGAGTACGTCCAGGGTCGTTAAGGGGTTGTGCAGGGGGATCGCTCCGCGACCCCCCCCACACAGCCGCCGGGTGTTAGCGGCTGATCGCCACTAACACCCGGCAGTAACAGCGCCGGCAGGTGGTGTCGCCCGCTGGCGCTGTTTAACCCGTCAGACACCGCGGCAAAGATGGCATCGATCGTTAGGGTCATCGGCATCGGCGCAGCATAGCTGCGACGATCCGACGACCGGACACGGCAGTAGGGAGCCCTGTGAAGGCTCCCGTCACTTACATTTCCCGGTTTCCCTGTCTATGGCCAGAAGTGGGGAAACCGCCATCTTTGTACACCCTAATGCATTGCCTATGCAATGCATTAGGCTTTATTAACAATCGCGCCCCCTAGTGGTCAAGCACCATCGGTGGACAAAATGTTACAGTGAGAAAAAAAAAATTACGTTTTAAAGCACAAAAAAAGTATTAAAAGTTCAAATCACTCACATTTCCCCAGTTTACAAATAAAATCATTACAATAATAAAAAAGTTACACATATTTGGTATCGCCGCTTCCGATGAAGTCCGATCTATAAAAATATAACATCATTCATCCCGTACGCTGAACACCGTAGAAGAAATAAATTTCAAACGCCAAAATTGCGTTTTTTGGTCATTTTACGTCACTCAAAAAATGGAATAAAAGTGATCAAAAAAGTCGCATGCATTCCAATCTGCTAGCGATAAAAAGTACGCTTCAGCCCGCAAAAAATGCCCCCTCACTGACGTCCATAGATGTTAGTATAAAAAAGTTATTGGTCGCAGAAAATTGCGCCGCAAATGTCAAAAAAAGAAAATGTTTCGAATTTTTTTTACAGTACCAAAACATAACAGAAACCCTACATGTTTGGTATTGCTGGATGTGTAACAATCTGTAGAATACAGATAACACATTATATTTACCGAAGATTGAACTCCGTAAAAGCAAAAAAAAAACAGAAACATGGTGAAAATACATTTTTTTTTTCACAATTTGTTCCACTTGGAATTTTTTTGCGGTTTCCCAGTATATTCTATAGTACAGTGAATAACACCATTAGAAAGTACATCTTGTTCCGCAAAATAAAAGCCCTCATAGGTCTATGTAGGTGGAAAAATAAAAAAGCTATGGCTTTCTGAAGGCGAGGAGGGAAAAACGAACGTGTCACCAAAAAAAACCCGCCGGGTCCTTAAGGGGTTAAACTTTTTAGGGAATTACATTGTAACATATTGCCTTATGGATTCCTTTTCTGGAGTTACTATTGTAAAATCTTGTTTTGTGCTTACTAGATTATGTATACAATTTAAATTTACATCTATTATGTCTGTGTTGTTATCTCCATCTACCAGTTGACTTTTGTAAAGGTATTATGTCTCTTTTTTGAAGTCTGTATTAATATAACAGGACTGGAAAGGCATTCCGACTTTTTGTCTTGCATGTGTGAAGCGCTAACAGTGCTAATTTTGTTAGAATATTGATCTACAATAAATTACATGATTTGTTTAGATGACTTAGGTTTGCATTTAATTATGTGAGATTAAATAATTTATTTACATCCTTATAACTTGCCAGAACTATATTGAACATCACATAATCACTTTATTATATTCCGTATGTGTTGTATTTAATATCTTCTGGGTCATATTTTAATTATTAAATTTACATTGGGATTCACTATTATTTTCATATATGTCCGTGTTACTGGCTGATTACCTCTTGTATGGAAATGAGAGGCATATGTAGATAGATGCATGTCACAGCACGTGAAACAGTCTGTGTCCGTGTACATGCCTGGCAGGTTATTCGCCTTTCCACCACTACCTGCTGGCGTCAGATCTCCTCCTCTGCTCACTGCTTGTCTGTGCGGCCTCGTGTCCCCAGTTGTCCACTAAGAGGCGCGTGTGATGCTTTTCTGATTTAAAGGGCCAACGCGCCATCAACTTTCCTGGAGCCAATGATATTTTGCCAGTTACTTTACATTCCCATTGTCTCCTTTCCAGTTTGCTGGTGTTCCTGACCTCTTGTTGTGCTGTGTCCTATGCCTTGTGTTTTTTTTTTTCTGGTTTGACCTTTGCCTTTGTTTACGGACTATTCTCTGCCTGCCTCTTGCCCTGACACCTCCGCCTGGGACCCCGTAACGACTTTGCCTCCCATCTGCCCTAGTCTTATTGCCTGTGACCTGACAATGCCTCTGCCTGCTCCCTTTGTACCTCGTGGCACCTTGGCTGTTACCATGAGTGGCAACGTCAGGGGTAGCGACCTCAGAGTCCTCCACAGCCAAGTCCAACTGGCCTTGCAGAGGGCTATGGTGAATACTAAGGGGCGCCTTAGACTCCACTCCCTGTTGTCATCTCTCACCCAGCTAATCCACCATCTCACCCCATGACAATGCATACCATATGTATAATAGATATAACATTAATGCAATTTAAAATAGCTCATATAAATGACATTCGCATATACCTTAGCATTTGCCATTGGCTGCTGTATTCTTGTGTGTTCACAATTCTATTGCAGCAGCTGTAGCATGAACCTGCACAAATTATTTCACTTTGAAGTGGTAGTCAATTTTTTTTTTTAAGAACAAACAACTTGGTAACCTCGAAAAGACAATTCTAAATAAGGGCTACTATTGTAAAACAGCTAGCAACTAAATTGCCAGAGTCACTAGAATACCAAGAAGTTAAATTTTACAATATAAAACTAAACAAGAAAACCAGGGTGCATCAGTTTTGACCTCAATGACAGAGCCCTATTTTTCAAATCTGATGCGTCACTCTGAGAATAAGTTTTTAATGGTTTTACCTATCCATGTGATTTAGAGAATGTTCTCTTGTGGCACCTTGTGCTTTAAGTTGGTATCAAATTTTGGTCAATGCAATCCTTGTTTATTTGTGAAAAATATCAACATGTCATGAAAATGTGGTAAATACATAGACATGCAGACTTTTCAGTTTTTTAATTTGCAAACATTAGAAAATCATGTATCATTTTCTTTACACTTCACAAATACAATTTCAACCAAATACATTTAAAGGGGTTTCAGAGCCACAACCAGCTTCAGACTCATGCCTCCTTAATGGGCTGTGCATGGTTCTACAGCAGCAATTGGCATATCAACTCTGTTATTTCTAGCTGATACTGTTACATTAACATGACTGTTGGAGGTTCATAAACTGTAGTACAGAAGATTACAGAGGACTAAGGCTATGTCTACACTGCATCAGAGAAAAAACAGCCGAAAGTTGACTGTTTTTTTTTCTGATGCTAGACCGCAGTTTTTGTCACGTTTTGCGCAAAAACCACAGTCGGTTATCCCTTTTTTCCCATCGCCCATACAATTTATTGCATAGGAATACGACGAAAAAACTCAAAGCACCTGCGTATTACACAATGCGTTGTATAATACGCAGGCGCCAAAAGACAAACGGAGGAAAAACAGCCTGTGTAGACTGCAGGTCATTTTTTTCTATTATTGTCTATGGGACTGCCTGAGCGATCATATTTTCAGCGGTTTTACAATATTAAAACCGCCGAAAATACAATTGTTTTGCTATGCTGTGGAGACATAGCCTAAAGGATTAAAGCTTGACATTTACTTAAAAAAACAAGGTCATGTTCTACTGATTACACTCAGCAGGGAGTGAGTCACCATGGTTGGAGCAGGACTGGTTGAGCAATTAGAGAACTCTAGAAAAACTTGTGTATACTAGCAGTAGATCAAATCTCTTTTATCTCCTAAACAAAGCAAAATCAGAACAGATATAGTTTTTATTTACTTCTCTTTACATTTTTAAAGCTAATCATTGTAGTAAGAAAACTCCTTTAAGTTTGTGGCTATAATGCTTACAAATGAGGAACAGTTCAAGGGGTATGAATACCTTTGCAACCCACTGTAAATAGTTAAACAGCCAGGATCGTAGAAAATTCATGAAGACAGGTGCTAGCAGTTAAAGGCCGTGTTCACACGGCTTATTCACGGCGGATTTGTGCGCCGTATTGAGCGCACAAATCCGCCGTGAATACGGGGCGGGACGGGGGCGGGGCTGGAGCGCGGCGGGGGCGCCGCTCCCGGCCCCATAGACAATGCATTGTTTACGACGCGTCCGTGCCGTAAATAATGTGCATGTCACTTTCTCCCCCGGCGGCAGATTCGCCGAGCGGGGAGGAGCGACGGAATTCCACTTTTTCTCTATGAGAGCAGTGGATTACCGTAATGACTCCGACGGATTGGCGCCGTATTGAAGCGCAAATCCGGCGCGGAATACGGCGCCAATCCGTCGGCAAATAAGCCGTCTGAACGGGCCCAAAGAGACCGTTTAAGTATTTCTGAAGATGGGCATGCATTTAGTGCATATACCTGAGATTGAGAATAACCGTGAAGTGCAGGTGTGCAGGTATTAAATGCATCTAAAAGGTAGTGACCAGCATGGATAATATTGTTTTTAACCCCTTCCTGACAGCCGTTTGTAATAATATAGCTCTTTGCTTTTTTCCTCCTCACCTTCCAAGAGGCAAAACTTTTTTATTTTTCCATCTGCATAAACATGTCAGGGCTTTTATTTTGCTGGACAACATGTATTTTCTTGTCATCATGCCACCTGCATCAGGCCTATCCGATGCCAACTGTGCATCCAAAGGCCTTGGGTCAACTAGGATAAATGGCAGAGTAGGGAGCTGGTGGCTCCATGCTCCGCCGAGGAATTTAAAGGTTTGTGCTTTTCGAGGACACACAAAAAGGTAAATATGCAGCACAGATCAGACGTGCCCTGGATCCCTGGGACATGCCTCCAAATGATTGGGCACACAGGAAAAGTGAAAGAAAGCTCAGGTTTTCACCAGCTCCCGTAGCATGCCCAATTATTAAGATGGCCCTGCATGAGGCATTAACTAATCTGCCCTAAAAGGAAACATTTTGTTCCTCATCCCAAGTGGCTGTATCAACATTAAAACATGAATTCTATAAGTCTACGTAAGTGTTCATATAATATTTTTGCCTTTTTTAACACCCTAATCTGTTCCTGCTTGACTGGCTCCTGAGGTGGCTATTCCTCAGATTCAGAGTTCTTATGATGAAGAAAGCTTTTAAGACATAGGGAGACATGTATGATCTGGTTTTTCACCCTTGTCCGGTTTACAATGCGCCTAAGTGAGCAGTCTACGATGTCTAATGCGCCTAACGAATGTCTTAGGCACATTGTTCGTAAGACTCGACACTTTCTAAAGCGCCAAACATGAGGGGGCGTTCTGGGAGCATTCTGGGGGCGTTATGGAGGTGTGTCGCACCACACTCGTAATATTAGACACATACTGTATATGAATGTGGGTTGGCAAAACTAGGCGCATTACTGCTCGGACAGGCAGATCTATTTCAATGTGGTCTGCCTGAGCCCGAGGAGTCGAAGTGGAGCTAGATTTGCCATTAGGGCAAAAAAAAATGTCCAAAATCTGTAAACTTACACCAGTACAATAATAAAAAGTAATTTCTGATAATTATCAAACTATATAAAATTAAATTATTTAAATTCAATAAGAAAGTTATCATATAAAATTAATATAAAAATATATAATATTCCAAAAATATAAAAAATATCTCCTATAAAATGCATTTAAATGTAATAGAATCTAAAACTAGTTTTATATTAAATAACCCACTGATGTTGTTGTTCAGATTTTACAATTTTTAATTTTTACTACATTAAATTTGAAATTTATTTTTGCTGCTCTCACCCTTTAGTCTACACACAGTAAGACCCAGCATTTCACAAGTCTTGCTGGGACCAGTGGTTCACCAAGCAAGATCAGTACCATACTTTCTATTCACTGACATGCTATTCTTTTTTTCAGCAAATATTTTATTGTTTCATCAATAATACCAAGTGCTATGAAACAGTATGTAGCACAAAAAAGGGGAAGGAAACATGGGACAAGGGAGAAATAGGATACATAAAAATATAACAAATGCCATGTTGTAAAATAATCTAAGGAACAGAGTTATTCAGTACATTGTAGATTAACAAATATTATCATGTATGGGTCACTTGTCTTTAATTTTTCCAGCACGGTAGGGTTAAAGATGTTTATGGTTGACGGAAGTAAATAGAATTTAACCAGGGAGACCAATTATTCCTGATTTTTGCTAATTTAGGAGGGGGGAACAACCAAGCACATCTCACAATGGCATTGCCCATTAATTCTATTAATAACCTCTTTAATATTTGGTACTTGAAGTGTTTTCCAATGTAGGGCTATGACATTCCTAGTAGCTATTAGGACATACAAATGTACCATATGGATGGGTTTTAAATTGACTTCCCACCAAAAAAGCCCGGATAGTAATGTTTCCAGTTCATGCCATAAGGGTTGAACTAGCGGACAGGTCCACCACATGTGCATTAGAGAGCCTTTCAGACCACATTGTCTCCAACAAGAATGAGAATGCCTAGGGCCAAAGTGAGCCACTCGGTTAGGGGTTAATTACCACCGTAAATTAATTTTCCTAGAAAGTTCCATATAATTGGCACATCTCGACAATTTGGACGTCATGCTAGCCGCCTTAAGCCATTCTTCTGTTGGGTATGATTTGCCCAGTTCATGTTCCCATTTTACTGCATATTCAGGTTTGGTGTTGAGATCTATATCATATAGGGTTTGATATGCAGCAGACAAACCTTTAGGCATTGGATACAATTGCATAAATGGCCAACAATACTTCAAACCTTTACCCCTTTCCATGGCTTTCTACTGACATGCTATTCTAATGACTTTTCTTTTATTTTCAACCTACATATAGCCTATATACATGTTAGGTGCATTACTAATGTGCCTAAATTTCGTAATGCGCCTAACTTACAGGTAAGGTGCGTCGAACTTTAGAAACCATTTATAATCGCACAAAAAAAACACTTTCATACATTCAGGCGCATTATACACTGAAAACGGACTTGACAATTCACTTCGAAGCACCTTCCTTCACAGATGTGTCCCATAGAATCTTTTCTTTCTCCAGACTAAGGAAGAAATGGGGTAGAGGGGCTTTACAGGAAACCGCTTTTTACCTTTTGTTTTTGTAAGAGACATTTATGTACTTGGTTGCATTACTACTGATAACAATCCAATGAGTTTTCCCATTGTAGGAAGCGGTGACATGCTATTAGGATGGTTCAGTATTTTATGGTTGGTGGAGATCTGACTGCTGGTGCTCTAGATAATCATTACAAAATGCATGAAAAATTTTCCATGCACTGTGGTGCTTCCTGTCATTGACTATGCTGGGAATCGCACTGTAGCCCCATTACCTATAAATAAACTTCTGTACTATAGCTCATCTACAATGAACAGGAGATTGCCCAAAAGACCTCTTAATAAGATGATGGTGATAAGCTGATGGAAATTAGTTTATCCATGTTTTAGCTGATATTTTTGTAAACTGAGAAGCTAAGCGAAACTCATTGCACTTAGTACTTAGGTTCTTTTAACTATTGCAGGGAGAGGTGTAATGTTGAATGTGTGGTACACTGGAAGCCTTGTGAACATTGCATTCTTTTAGGCCACGACACCAGGCAGCAGTACAACTCTTCAGCACACACGTGTCTCAAGGGACTCTCTCTCTTAGTCCACCCCATTGTGTCACATGACTTCCTTAGTACCCTCTTCTTAAATCTTCCCCTCTGGGAGTGTGACTTAGCCCAAGTGACATCTCTACAGATCACTTGATCACTACCCAGGACCGACTCTTCTGGCCTACTCTTTCCAAGGTCCTCTGGAGATCCTCATTTGCCCCTCTTTCTCTCTCTGCCTTCTGGACCAGTGTCTTCTCCTGGCCACTGCTCACCCAATGTGAGTGGGTTCTCCACCCCGTCCTTCCCTTCTCTTTTCTACTTCAACTACTTACATGCCCAGCCACACGCTGGGCCTGGACCAGAGATCCAATGAGCTCTTCTTCCTCACATCACTGCTGCATCACAACACACTGAGCCGACAGGTTTACTTCCTCACAGTGTGGCATAGCTTTTTCCCACCAGCTCTTAAATTGGCTGCCTAGCCCTCACTGCACTATTGTCACGTCAGAGGAGGTAGAGTGGGCCCTGACTGCCACCCAGCCCACTGTCCCTGCCTATTTGGCATGCTGCCCTAGGTAGCAGACTCCAACTGGACGACAGACCCTACGCTGCTAAGTGCAGGGCCGTCAGGGAAACTCAAAGTCCAACAGTCTGGGTCAGTCACAGTACGGGAACGTATATGCCAAGAAACGTAAGCCAAATGAATAGTCAAAAAGCAAGCCGGGGTCCAAACACGGTCAGGACGCGCAGTTAACAAAGTCGGAGGCAAAGTCGAGGTCAGGAAGCGAGCCGAGGTCAGAGATTAGGAGAGCAAATACCAACAGGAAAACAACATGAAGTAGCAAGGGGAAACCTTTCTCAGGCAAAGACTGAGAGACATGAGGGAGTTTAAATGAGGAACCAGAGCCGCCCCAGCAGTCGATTGGTGCGGCCTCGGGCCCTCCTATTGTCCAGTGCGTCACAACCCTCTGACTTGATTAGGAGCTGAGCTGTCGACTCCTAAGCTCATCAGCCCGGTCACCTTCTCCCTGGGTGTGTCGACTGACTAGAGGGATTAACCCCTACCGTGCCTTGCTGCTTCACTGCGGAAACGTGCGCAGTGACAGTACCCCCCCTTTTAGGAGGGACCACTGGACCCTTCCCTGGATTGGGTTTGTCCAGGTGAGAGTCATGGAATTCCCTGATCAGAGATTCAGCATGGATGAACCTGGCAGGAACCCACGACCTTTCCTCCGGGCCATAACCCTTCCAGTGCACAAGGTACTGTAAGGACCTCTGCACTCTACGAGAGTCTAAGATGCGGGCGACTTCATATTCCAACTGACCCTCTACACTAACAGGAGGAGGGGGTATCGAAGGTGAAGTCGGATATGGAATGTACCTCTTTAATAGTGACTGGTGAAAAACGTTATGAACCCAGAGGGAGGGAGATAACTTAAGACGGTATGCCACCGGGTTCACCACTTCCTACACCACATAAGGAACCACAAATCGTGGAGCTAATTTCCCGCAAGGCACTTTTAGGTGAAGATTTCGGGTGGACCACCAAACTTTATCCCCCACAGTAAAACCACTAGAGCAAAGGCATCTTTTGTCACTCTTTCTTTTTTGGATGCTCTGGGCGTTGACCGTTCTTCTGAACTTGGGCCCAGACTATGCACAGATCTTTAATGATAACATCCACCCCGCTGTGATCAGACGTAGCACTGGAAAATGATGCATGCCTTGGGTGAAAACCATAATTACAGTAAAATGGTGAGGTAGCAGACGAGCCTCTATCCTGATTATTGATGGCAAATTCTACCAACGGTAAGTATTTTACCCAATCTACCTGCTGATCAGATACATAACAACAGAGTTTTTGTGTTACCATTTGATTTACTCTCTCAGTCTGCCCATTAGTCTCTGCAAAGGGCTCTCCAAAAACGAGAAACAAATTGAACCCTCTGTCAGAAACAATATTCTCCGGTAAACCATGCAATTTGACAATATGTTTGATGAAAAGTTCAGCAAGTTTTTTGGACAACGGTAACCCTCTTAGCGGAACAAGATGGCACATCTTACTGAAATGATCCACTACCACCCAAATAACTGACTTACCCTCTGAGGTAAGAAGGTCAGTCATGAAATCCATGGAAATATGAGTCCATGGATGTTCAGGTATAGGTAGAGGGCAAAGTTCGCCAGGAGGATGAGTTCTGGGAACCTTTGCCCGAGCACAGACTTCGCAAGATGCCACATAGGCCTCAACATCACCAGACAATGACGGCCACCAGTAAATATGAGAAATCAGCCTCTTTGTGCCAGACACCCCAGAATGTCCAGACAAAACAGAATCATGACATTCTTTTCATAATCGTAGCCGGAGCTGAGTAGGGACAAAGACCTTCGAAACAGGACAATTGGCAGGTCTCATATCCTGGAGGGTCTTAATCTCCGTGGCTAAATCAGGGGAAATAACCGAGACAACAGTCTCCTTGGGCAATATAGGTACCGGATCCTCGGTATTGCCCAGTATGACAGGGAGACATCTGTCAACACACTGTTGCCCCCACTTAGTTAATTTTCCTGAATTCCAGTCAAACACTGGGTTATGTTTCTGAAGCCAGGGCAGCCCCAAAACCACATCAGCGGGCAGCCCCTCCTTGATAAATAGAATACACTTCTCAGTATGTATGGATCCTACCACCATCTCGACCTCAGGAGTACAATGTTGGATTGTGCCCTTTGTCAGCGGAGTAGAGTCGATTGCCACAACCCGCAGGGACTCAGAGAGAGGCCTCCAAGGCCGACGCAGACGTTTGGCGAAGGATGCGTTTACAAAATTGGAAGCTGACCCAGAATCCACAAAAGCATTCCCAGAACCAGACAGAGACAAATATGAGATCTTAACTGGGAGCAGCAACTTTTTGGATACAAGAGGAAATACCTGCTCGCCCAGGTGATCTTCCTGTAAATCACCTAGGTGCTGGAGTTTTTCTGGCCTGGTCTTCCATTTGGAGCACTCTCGAATGCCGTGTCCATCTTCGCCACAGTAGAAGCACAACCCCTGAGTGCGACGGGTAGTCCTACGGTCACTAGCAGAAGTCGGGGAAGAAGCCACCACTTGAATGGGCTCCTTTGGGTTTAAATCGGAAACAATGGGTGTAGAGGTTACCATGGTGTGGACCACAGGAAGGGGAGCCTTTTCCCGATGTCTCTCCCTAAAACATCTGTCCAGACGAACGGCTAATGCCATAGCCTCATCTAAAGTACCAGGGGTAGGGTAAGCCACCAATAAATCCTTCACATGGTCAGCTAACCCTAGTCTAAATTGACATCTAAGAGCTGGATTGTTCCACCCAGACGGAACACACCAGCGGCAAAATTCGGAGCAATACTCCTCCACAGTCCTTTTACCCTGCCTCAAGGTGGTCAGCTGAGCCTCGGCCACAGCTTCCCTATCAGGGTCATCAAAAAGTATACCTAAAGAGGCAAAGAACTTGTCCACAGAAGAAAATTCTGGCGATTCAGGGGGTAATGAAAATGCCCACTCCTGAGGGGGACCCTGAAGTAGGGACATAACTATTCCCACTTTCTGCTCCTCATTGCCCGAGGTACGTGGACGGAGCCTAAAATACAGGCGACATCCCTCTCTAAATGTCAAAAAGACACTTCTGTTGCCTGAGAATCTATCAGGCAACTGAATAGGAGGTTCCACAGGGGGGCAGATAATACAGGAACACTCTGACTTAGGGTAATATCTTGCTGCTGTACCCTCAGTGCCAGATCCTGGACTAGCTGGGTAAGCACCTGCATCTGCTCTACCAGAGCTATCATGGGGTTCATAGCGAGTGGAGAGCAGAGATGGTTTCGGCCTGAGAAAATGTCACGTCAGAGGAGGAGCAGTGCGCCCTGACTGCCACCCAGCCCACTATCCCTGCCTACTTGGCGAGCTGCCCTAGGCGGCAGACCCCAACTGGACGACAGCCCCGACGCTGCTAAGTGCAGGGCCGTCAGGGAAACTCAAAGTCCAACAGTTCGGGTCAGTCACAGTACGGGAACAAATATGCCAAAAAACATAAGCCAAAAGAATAGTCAAAAAGCAAGCCGGGGTCCAAA
Source organism: Phyllomedusa bahiana (assembly GCA_025379985.1). NCBI lineage: Eukaryota > Metazoa > Chordata > Amphibia > Anura > Hylidae > Phyllomedusa > Phyllomedusa bahiana. The sequence continues at coordinate 43,035 of JAODAL010021561.1, read as the reverse complement.
CACGGTCAGGAGCGCAGTACAAAGTCGGAGGCAAAGGCGAGGTCAGGAAGCAAGCCGAGGTCAGAGATCAGGAGAGCAAATACCAACAGAAAACACAGGAAGTAGCAAGGGGAAACCTTTCTCAGGCAAAGACTGAGAGACGTGAGGGAGTTTAAATGAGGAACCCAGAACCCGCCCCAGCAGGCGATCGGTGCGGCCTCTGGCCCTCCTATTTGCCAGTGCGACACACCCTCTGACTTGATTAGGAGCTGAGATGTCACTCCTAAGCTCATCAGCCCGGTTTCTTCCTGGGTGTGTCGACTGAGTAGAGGGATTAACCCCTACCGTGCCTTGCTGCTTCACGGCGGAAATGTGCGCCGTGACAACTATCTTCCTGACTTCCTAGCTTTCCCTTCCAAACTGCTAGGACATTAACCCCTTGTGAGATTAAATGAGCAACTCCCACAGATGTAACCCATAGTAACCTGCTATGAAGTGCTGACACAAACACAAATATACAGTTACACCCTCTTACATTTTTATATAGAGAAAGTCAGAAGAAACTCTGCTGAATTTAGATATTTTAAGTTAGAAGGTACATGCGGAAACATTCACCCAACTTACCATGTAACCCCTTACCAACATTGGACGTATGGGTACGTCCTGATGCCTGTAAGGGGCTTTGTAGCCATTGGGTGTCAGCTGCTAATTGCAGCTAACAACCACTGGTAACAGCGTCACCATCCCGACACCATCCTGTGCTGTTTAACCCCTTAGACGCCGCACCAAACACAGCCAGGACGTCTAAAAGAATAAGAAGCGGTGCTACGCACCATTCCTCGCTCCGATCAGGACATCTGTGGCATGTCCCGATTGCTTAACATGACAGCTGGAAGCTTTGTGAAGGCTTCCATCACTGCCATGTTTTCTGTTTTATTACTTCCTGCCCCCACCATCTTTGTACACCCTAATGCATTGTCTATGCAATGCATTAGGCTGTACAAACAATTGCACCCCTAGTGGTGAAGCACTCTAGGGGGACTCAAAGTTACATAAAAAGAAAAGTACAGTGCATGACACCATTAGAAAGTACATCTTGTCCTGCAAAATAAAAGCCCTCATACGTCTATGTAGGTGGAAAAAAAAAAAAAAAAGATGTCTCTGGGAAGGCGAGGAGGGAAAAACGAGCGTTAAAAAAAAAAGTAGGCAACAGTGGGAAGGCATTAATCTTAGTTTCTGGTACACTTAAATTTATTTTCATTTTAATTATGCCTTAATTGTTCATAACAAAGAGCTACTCAGTATAAAGGGATATCCCAAATTGATATAGAAACTGTCAATATATGTAAGTAAAGTTGGAATGTCGTACTGCTATCATTGTTATCATAAAACTATGAAGTGAAAAAAATAGCAACATACAGTATCCCAGTGCTGCTCCTGCTTCCCTGGTAATAAAAAAATATATATCCAAATATCTATAACAATAACAGATTACTATATTAAAAACTGTACCAAATGTTCAGGGGTCTTCATCCGGAACCTTTCTCAGAAAAATGTAGTGACTTCTTTGTGTTAAGTCTTCTCATTAAAAACAGTGGATTGAAGTTTTTGCGGGGGCTTTAATTTTTAGGCCGTTAACTCTACAGTATAAATGATGGGTTATCTGTATTCTGCAGGTTGTTTTAGTCACTATGTTTTAGTACTGTAATAAAGCAAACATCCTCTATTTCTTAAATTTGTGCTGCAGTGCAATTTTCCTGTCACCAATAACTTTATTATTTTTCTACCTATGGACCAGAATGACGACACATTTTTTGCAAGTTGAAGAGTAGTTTTCATTGGTACATTTTGGGATAGATACGACTTTTTGAACATTTTTATTCCAATTTTTAGGTAATGTGAAATGACCAAAAAAATGACATTTTGACATTTGAATTTTTCTTCAACATGTGGCATGTTACATTTTTATAGATCAGACTTGTACGGAGGAGGCGATACCAATTATGTGTAACTTTTTTATTTGTAAATTGACAAACAGAGAGTGATTAGAACATTTAATATTTTTTCTTTATTTTGATACTTTTAAACATTTTCTTTTTTATACATTAACAGTAAGTCCCCATAAGTGTACTTGACCACTAGGAGGCGCGATTGTTAGCACACCCTTTTACATTGCATAAACAATGTAGAAGGGTGTTGAAGATGGCTCCAGACAGATAGTGATGAAAACGTATACAAGGTGGCGATGGAAAACCTTCATATGGCTTTCAACTGCTATGTTAACGTATCGGCACACCATAATCTTGCCATAGGGCTGCTGCTCGCAGTGAGAAGTTATGTGTGACACAGTTTTTCTTTCTTTTAGATGCCACAATCACTGCTCTAGAGGGTTAGACAGCAGGCAATAGAGCTGGCTCCATTCTCTGCTGTTACCGGTGGGTATCAGCTATAATAAGGACGTATATCATCTTGTCATGACCGTGATGTTTCAGGCTGTGGTGTATCCATCTGTCCGTAAGGTACGGTACAGACTGTGCTTCTGGTCCATGATTGTATCTGTTTGCTCCAGGTCTTGGCATTGTCTGAACATAGTCTGATTCTGTCTGTCTGGGCTGTGATTGACAGCTCGGCCACATCCGTCTGGTTCATTGCTAGCCCTAGGACAGGGTTGCAGATCGTTCTGCCTGATTGGTGAGTGACAGCTGCCGTCTCCACTCACCTTTCTTGCCTGTCTGTCTGGGTTCTGTGTGGTTGGGAGGTCAGAAAGTTGGTCCTATCACGTCTTGGAACCAGACTCATATCCCTTAAGAAGACCACATTTCCTCTTGTCCAGTGCTTGTGATAGACTTGTTCTTGAGCTAGCATTTTTCACCCTGATAGTTTACTTGGATTTCCTGACCTTGTGCCTGCAGTTTTGATATTCCTTTTTCACCTGCTGATTTTGTACCTTTTCTGCTCTCTCTGGTGCTGACCCATTTTTGCCTGACCTCTCTATATTGTGTGTCTGTCTGGTCTTTGTTCTGTTTTCCACCTTACCCAGTATAGGAGCTGTTGTCCAGTTGTCGCTGGCCACCAAGGGTCGGACTGGCAAGTAGGCAGGGACAGTGTTGGGGGGCTTAGCACTCTAGTGTTTTAGCTCACTGTTTGTCTTTTCTGTTCGAGTCCTAGGGTCCCTGCAGGCCCGGACTGCCCATAGGGCAAACCAGGCATTTGCCCGGCGGGCCGCTGGGATCCGGGCCGCAGGGCGCGTACAGGGGCCACAACGGTCGCATATGCGACCGGACCCCTGTGCCAGGAGGCCGATAGGCCCCCCTCGCCATACGGCTGCACGGGCGGGTCACCAGCTACCTGGCTAGTTACTGGCGGCAGCCCCAGCTACCTGGCTAGTTACTGGGGGCAGCCCCAGCTGCCTGGCTAGTTACTGGGGGCAGCCCCAGCTACCTGTCTAGCTACTGGGGGTAGCCCCAGCTACCTGGCTAGTTACTGGGGGGCAACCCCAGCTACCTGGCTAGTTACTGGGGTAGGCCCTGTCTACCTACCATATTAATGGAGGAAGGCTCTGTTTACATAACAAATGGGGGTCTACCTATTTACATGCCACTTATCTGACATTTTTTAAAAATTTTTCTAATTTTTAGGGTCTAACATACGCTGTTTGGGGAATTGATAGGAAAGTGCTGGTAAAGAGAGGAGTCTACGATGTATTTCGGGTCATTTCTACAGGGACGAGTAGTGACCGGGAGAAGAAGAAATTGCATGCTGTACCGGACAGAGAAAAAATGGAAGGGAATAACTCATCAGGGAAGACATCATGGAGTTTTGAAAAGAAGAAAAGGAGAAGAGAACAACTCACATCAGAGATGATGTCTCCTGTAAGCCCCTGCTGTAAGGGGTCATTTTACTTCTGTGTTGAATCAGTGCTGCATACCTCCCAAGTGTCCCTATTTTGGAGGGACCGTCCCTATTTTTAACCCTTGTCCCTCTGTCCCTCTTAGCTCTATAAATGTCCCTATTTTTCATTTGGGAAATAAATTTATTTCAATAAACTAACTTTCTTGCTTTAAAAAGTATCTGATTGCCTCCTGCTGTGTATTACATAACAACTTACTTAATATTTCATCAATCCTGAAAATGTGTCCCTTTTTGGCTGTCTAAAAAGTTGTCCCTATTTGCGATCTCTAAAAGTTGGGAGGTATAGTGCTGCATTCATGTGATGGTGACCTGACTACTGGTGGTGTGATTGGTTGTAGGTTATGTTGGTGCTTATGTAGTGTCAGTATGGGCTTGTCCCGGATTGTAAAGCAAGTGCACACCTGACTCTGTGATGAGGGGTTTCTCTGCACCACTGTTTCTTTCTTCCTTGCTTGTGTGTAGGTTGCTTTCACACAGAGAGTTTTTTTTGCATTTTTTGATGCGTTTTTTTGTGCAGAATGTACAGAATGGCAAGAGGAGATGATACAGTGGTACCAAGGCAGATGTAGCAAAAACTTCTTTATTTTGTCATAGAGGTAACAAGCATCCAGATGGCAATGCGACACAGAAAAAACCCCTAAGAACGGCGTTCTTAGGGGTTTTTTCTTGTGTCTGCATTGCATCTGGTTGCTTGTTACTCTTATGGACTACAAATAAAGAAGTTTATTGCTAACATCTGCCTTGTACCAGCTGTATCATCTCCTCTTGCCATTCAGTACTACTACGGTTTGCCCTAGCCGGGATACGTGCGGAGGCCGCTTTGAGATCAGATGAGCTGGTTCATCTTTTTGTTTGTTGCAGAAATGTACAGCATTAACTGCTTTGCCTCTCTGCACAAAAACGCAGGAAAAAAACATCAAAAATGCCCCAAAAATGCTCCGTGTGAAAGCAGCTATACAGTGTAGTTTATTTTAGAAAGTGGCGAGGTGCGAGAACAAGGGAAATTTTTTAAGCGGATATTGTATGTGGGCTGCTGGGGGCTTTGTGACAGGGCTGATTTTTAGTCCCAGTCCGGCCCTGTCTCCCTGTATGCTTAACAAAGAAGAAGGAGCCTTCAACATGTAGCAGGTGTGTTATAGTACCAATCTTACACACCTCTAAATGGAATACAAAGGAATGTTATGACAACATCCACCAGTACAGGTTTATTTTGGCTTATTTTACTAAGGAACTGATGATAAATGTGTGAATACTTGTGGTCTATTGTAAAAACTGAAAGTTAGTGAATTCAATATAAAAAGCAAAAAAAGAAGGCACTTTTGATAAACACAGTGGTGCAGTGTTTTCCACGATAGCAAGGAACTTATGTGAATTGGTTGGGAAGATAATGGGATTGTAATACTTTGCTGTCTGATTACTAAGCCTGTGTGAACAGTAGTATTTGTAAACTACAGGTCGGTAAATGTTTATTTTGATGGAAATCTCTTCCGTTAGTCATTAAAGTATAACAGTATTTCTGAACATTATATTAATCCTGAAGCCATCTTATTTTACCCCTAAAGTCAATACTAGCAGCAATGTTGTAAGTAGTACAGATTACAGTTTTTACTTCCTATTCTGCACATAGAATATTTGAAATATCTTCATCCATGTGACTTTCTTGATATTAAAAAAGCGTGTTTATCCTCTTAACCAGCTTCTGGATCGGAGAAGGCGTGTAGTCAGGTGGTGAAAAAATGTTTACAATTCCATATAAACTTTATTGGTATCCATTAAAAGTCCATACAGTATGCCTATGCACAGAGAAGGATATTAAGTGGATAATAATGAAGATCCTGTGATAGACCAGTAACACCAACGTGTTTCGGGAGGGACTCCCTTATTCATGCCATGATCCTTAAGTTGGTCATTCCATTGTTTATGATTAAATTTTATGCATTACATCCCCAGCTAAGATACCTGAATACTGTAGCTGGCCTGATTCCCAAAAAATAAATGAATCAACATATTTGTATCTGCTTATAAGACTTTAATAAATAATCAGTAAAGGAAAATTCTTCATTTTACTCACGATAGTGGATCAGATTATTGGTCTATAATGACTCCTCAAAAGGGTTATCTGGGCTTTTAACATGAATGGCTTATTCACAGGTTATATACTGTCTGCACTGTCTTCTTGTCTTATACATTTAAAGATCGTCATTAAGTTCTTTGCTGGATTATATAATTGGAAACTGACACAAATTTTGTTTTTTGTACCTGTTTAGTTAAACATATTCATGTTAAAGTTAAATAATGGAAATGTACAAAAAGTCATCCGACTTTAATATAGATACCCGCAAATGAAAGCTGAAAGTCTGGACTTCATGTTAATGTCCATTATATAACTAGAATTTGAATATGTTTCAGTAAACAGGTACGTAAAACAAAATTTGTGTCAGTGTCCAAATATATATGGACCTACAGTAAGTGAATACTGCTGAATATAAGCAGACTGTCAAAAAGTTGCAAATCACAGAAGTTGCAGCAAGTTACAAAGTACAAAAGATATGATTAATTCCATCTACTGTCATTAACATAAATTTAGTAAAGGAACCAAAAGCTTTTCGTTTACTAGTGTAACCAACAGGTAATTTTTTATGGTATCACATGTATTTTTTCAATTTACAGTTTTAATATAAAAGATTTAAATGCCTTTCATCCTAATGGTCTAATGTCTCTTCATGTTACATTCATTCAAAGTTGAGACGTTTGTCTTTCCAACATTTTATATTGTCTGCATCTAATTGTTTAATTCCTTCTGAAAATACATATTTATAATTTTTGACAGCTATGGGTAGTAATGAGTCATTTAGTTCTATAAATGTTTGAAGGTTGATTACGAAGCATGGAAGCTAGATGACGCGTGGAACTACTCTAATGTTCACCTTCTATCAATGTCAGGCTTGGTTGTTTCCATGGAGATCCATATAAACGTTCTGCTCAGCACAAAAGGCAGTAATATATTTTAATGTTGTTTATGTCTCTATACATATTACGACTTTTAAGGATGAGGTCAATAAAATAGTTAACAGAAAAAATCTTGTACCAATTTATAACTTTTTTTTTTTTAACAAGTAACTAAATTACTTTTGGAACAACCTAATTACTATAAGACTGTGTATCTAAATATCTATCCTCTGGATCCCTGCATACACTACTAAAACGGCGTGGCCTTGCAAGGTCCGGGACTGCAAGTCCCCCTTCTGCCCTTCCCGCCAGCATAACACCTCTCCCTATCCTGTGTCTTTTGTGAGACCAGATGAAATCCAAAAAGCAGGCCTGGACGGCTTTGAAGTCTTTCATGGGGATTGGGACAGGCAAGGTCTCAAATAAATATAACAATTTAGGCAAAAGATTCATTTTTATAGCTGAAATTCTGCCAAAAAGGGAGAGGGGTAACTTTAGCCATTTCTGCAGGGAACTTTTAATTTCAGTGTATTTATGAGGGAAATTGTTGCTGTATAGTGTTGCATAGGAGGCGGTTAAATTGACTCCCAGATATTTTAAGGAGGATTCTTTCCAATTGTAGTTAAAATTAGCCTTTAGATTAGAAAGATCTTCCCGAGGAATGTTAATAGGAAGGGCTTCGGTTTTGCTGTTGTTAATTTTATACCCTGACAATTTGTAAAACTTATTCAATATAGCTTGCAAGTTAGGAAGTGAGGTATGTGGCGTGGATATGGTAAGCAGGATATCATCCGCGAATAAGGAAATTTTAAATTCCACATCTCCAATGGTAATCCCTTTAATATTGGCATCAATGCGAATTGCTGAGGCAAGAGGCTCGACACAAAGTACAAATATCAAAGGGGACAGTGGACAGCCCTGTCTGGTACCATTGGAGATTTTTATTAGAGGTGATAAAACTCCCGGGAGTTTAATGGTGGCTGTGGGAATAGAGTAAAGGGAACTAAGAGCTTGCAAAAATTTCCGCGGGGTGGCCATCATATAAGACCAATTGAGACGGTCAAAGGCCTTTTCTGCGTCTAAACTTAGCAAGAGAGCAGATTTGTCCATCCTATTGACCGCATCAATCAGGTTAATCACCTTTCTAGTATTATCTCCCCCCTGTCTTCCCACTACGAAGCCCACCTGGTCCTTGTGTATTAGTTGTGGAAGCCACACTGCTAACCTATTTGCTAGTATTTTTGTGAATAATTTAAGATCAGCATTAAGGAGAGCTATTGGCCTGTAATTTGAGGCTTCCATGGGGTCTCTATTAGGTTTGGGGATAAGGGTTATGTAAGAGTGTAGAGCAGAGGTAGGTACAGTGTTGCCATTTAGAATCGTGTTATACACCTGCAGTTGGTAAGAAGCGAGCTGAGGGCCAAACGTTTGGTAGTATAGGTAGGTCAGACCGTCTGGGCCTGGCGTTTTCCCAGGGGGTGCCGATTTAAGGGCTTCCGCCAATTCTTCGAGTGTAATTGGCGAGTTAAGTGAATCTACAGCTTCTGGGGACAGCACCGGCAGTTTGCAAGAAGATAAGAAATTTGTCAGGACCTCATCTCGCTTTTGCTCTGAACACGGGAGAGTGTCTGGAAGTGAATATAGTGATGAAAAGAAGTACTATTGGGCAGCACAACTCCGTAGAATTCCTGCTTGGTCCTCCCTAATGGCCACCTCGAAATGGGTGGAAATTGAAAAGCTATGGCTGGCCCCCATACACCCTAACTCGCTGCTTTGGGGAACCTCCCAGATTCGCATAGAACGTCCATTACTGGGTCCAATCAAATTAACCTGGGCAATTTGGAAAAAGTGTATGAAAAGGTTCAACCTCTGCTCTCCCTCTTCGCCTATGACCTCCTTCCTATTCAACCCCATGCTCCCAGAAGGCATGGGATCTGCGTCCTTTAGGCCTTGGTTTGAGAGACGCCTCTTTAGATTTGCAGACATTGTGGATTACTGAACTAGAAAAATTCTCCCGTTCCAGGCCTTGAAAACGGATTATGATATTCCAGAAAAATGTCGATACTCCTATCTACAAATATCCCATTTTATGACTTCTGCACTACTGTCTACAAGGGTCTCCCTCCCAACTAAATTTGAGATACTATGCAGGTCTTACACTACAACTAGAGGTTTAATATCTGACATCTACGCCCTGCTGCTGAATCCATTCCCAGATATACCTCCCGAACACCCTTACATGTTAAAATGGGAGAAACTTTTAAATAGAAGGTTTTCACAGGAAGAGTGGGAGCTTATATGGAAAAGGGCTGCTCAGTCCTCGCTTTGTAGTACCTATAAGGAAAACCAATTTAAAATACTTATGTTTTGGTACCATACCCCGTCCTTCCTGCACTCAATCAATCCTACACTTCCTGATACCTGTTGGCGCTGCAATGAAAAGGGTGCCACTATCCTCCATATTTTCTGGGATTGCAAATTGATTCGACAGCTCTGGGTAGATGTGGTAGGTTTTGTTGAGAATATGCTAGAAGTCTCGCTGACCCTAAGCCCGGATCTTTGTCTGCTAAACTTATTTTCGACTAAGTTGGGGAAACCCATCCAGAAAATGATCTTATATGTTCTAACGGCAGCAAAATGTATGATTTCCTCACATTGGAAGCGCAGGAATCCGCCGAGACTAGAAGATGTGCAGAGTCGTCTCAAAGATATCAGGGCCCTAGAATACCTAACAGCCATGCTAAACGATAAGGTGGATAATTTTCACCTAATATGGGACATTTGGGATGCTTATGTACTTACATATAAAATTTAATATTGATTTTGCCTATGGTCCCACTGAATTAGGACTTCCTTCTCTCAACCTACAACAATGAGTGTGTCTTCCCTCCTTCCCCTTTGTGTCTGTCTGGTTTACTAGTATTTTGCATTATCCTCTTTTTGGAGGGTCTTTATTTAGATAGCTTTACAATGCGTTGAACTAACTAACTGGTTATAGAGTTTGACACTTGTTGAACTGGATTTCTTAAATAAGCATTGTCTATGTGGCTCAAACATATGGTACCCTCTATGCTTACTGTTTTTGTAGCTGTAAAGACTAACAGTGTTATGCCTTGTACAACAAATTTACTGTTTTGAAAACTTTAATAAAAATTTCAGTCAAAAAAAAAAAACGGAGTGGCATGATTGTTATCTAAGTCAGGATTATAGACCAAAACAAATTAACTAAACTAAAAACACAAAAACAGTTACACTGCTCATGTCTTCTGTTGAGCACATTGGGCTTCATTTATGAAAACTGTCTAAGAATAAGTCTGTCCTTATTGCCAATAGCAACCAATCAGAACTCAGCTTTACTTTTACCAGAGCAGTATTAGAAATGAAAGTTGAGCTCTGATCGGTTGCTATGAGCTTAGACAATTTTCATAAATTAAGCCCGTTAACATCCACAGTGCATGCAGAAAATTAAATAAACCCTTTGGGATTATCCAGATATCTGCAATCATTACAATAAATAGACAAGCATACACTGGGGGGAAAAAAAAGGAATTTAGTCAGCCACCAATTGTGCAAGTTCTCCCACTAAAAAAGATGAGAGAGGCCTGTAATTGACAACATAGGTACACCACAACTATGAGAGACAAAATGAGAAAACAAATCCAGAAAATCACATTGTCTGATTTGGAAATAATTTATTTGCAAATTATGGTGGAAAATAAGTATGTGGTCAATAACAAAAGTTCATCTCAATACTTTGTAATATATCCTTTGTTGGCAATGACAGAGGTCAAACGTTTTCACAAGGTTGGCACACACTGTTGCTGGTATGTTGGCCCATTCCTCCTCTAGAGCAGTGATGTTTTGGGGCTGTCACTGGGCAACATGGACTTTCAACTCCCTCCAAAGGTTTTCTATGGGGCTGAGGTCTGGAGACTGGCTAGGCCACTCCAGGACCTTGAAATGCTTCATACGAAGCCACTCCTTCATTGCCCTGGTGGTGTGCTTGGGATCATTGTCATGCTAAAAGACCCAGACACATTTTATCTTTAATACCCTTGCTGATGGAAGGAGATTTGCTCACAAAATCTCACGATACATGACCCCATTCATTCTTTCATGTACACGGATCAGTCGTCCTGGTCCCTTTGCAGAGAAACAGCGCCAAAGCATGATGTTGCCCCCCCCCATGCTTCACAGTAGGTATAGTGTTCTTTGGATGCAACTCAGCATTCTCTCTCCTCCAAACACGACGAGTTGTGTTTCTACCAAACAGTTCAATTTTTATCTGACCATATGACATTCTTCCAATACCCTTCTGGATCATCCAAACTTCAGACAGGCCTGGACATGTACTGGCTTGAGCAGGGGGACACAGGATCTGAGTCCCTAGTGGCGTAGTGTGTTACTGATGGTAGCCTTTGTTATGTTGGTCCCAGCTCTCTGCAGGTCATTCACTAGTTCCTCTTGTGTGGTTCTGGGATTTTTGCTCACCGTTCTTGTGATCATTTTGACTTCATGGGGTGGAGCCCCAGACTGAGGGAGATTATCATTAGTCTTGTATGTCTTCCATTTTCTAGTTATTGCTCCCACAGTTGATTTCTTCACACCAAGCTGCTTGCCTATTGCAGATTCAGTCTTCCCAGTCTGGTGCAGGGCTACAATTTTGTTTCTGGTGTCCTTCGACAGCTCTTTGGTCTTCACCATAGTGGAGTTTGGAGTGTGATTGTTTTAGGTTGTGGACAGGTGTCTTTTATACTGATAACAAGTTCAAACAGGTGCCATTACTACAGGTAATGAGTGGAGGGCAGAGGAGCGTATTAAAGAAGAAGTTGTTGCAGGTCTGTGAGAGACAGAAATCTTGCTTGTTTGAAGGTGACCAAATGCTTATTTTGCACCATAATTTGCAAATAGTTTCTTTCCAAATTAGACAATGTGATTTTCTGGATTTTTTTTTCTCATTTTGTGTCTCATAGTTGAGGTCTATCTGTAATGTCAATTACAGGCCTCTCTCATCTTTGTAAGTGGGAGAACTTGCACAATTGGTGGCTGACTAAATACTTTTTTCCCCACTGTAGAGCACCTTTGTCTGTTTGTAACCGCCAAATGTACTATGCCTTTAAGACTTTTTGTAACTGTCAAGCTTTTGTATCTGTGTCTCTGCAATCATCAAGATTCTTTAACACTGTATGTGAAAGACAAAAATAGTGAAGCCACCCGTTCCAGTTTTGCTGCCCCATGTGCCTTCTTTGCTGTACCTACATGCTGCTTAATAACAACTGAAGCATGAAGGCATGTTGTTATTTTGCCTAAAAATCTTTTTTGGGGATGTTTGGGGACTTTTGGGGCATATTGTTTAGTTTTCTCCTCTTTAGATCCTCTTTTGGATAAAGATATATCTGAGCTGCTACTGATTTTCTATGGCATTGCCTTTGGTCACCTATCATTTTCATTATTTTCATGTATATTATGTTGTTTTTTATCTTAATTTATTAAAAGTTATGTTTTATATATTGGTGTTTCTGTGATGCATTTGGTTTGCTATGTTTTCTTTGGCAATTCATTATCTGATTATATTTGTTTTTTAGTTCCACTTTTATTTTCCTGCTTCTGTTGTGTGGACTTCTTATCTTAGGGAGATGTTATGGGGCAAGTAAAATGATATTGTTGCATTGCGTGATGCTATTTTCTTTGTGATATGTATGGAGGGCGATATGTTTTCGGTTTTTAGTGTCCGGGCTGCTTTGTAGTCCCAGTCCAGCCCTGATATTAAGCTACATAGTATAGTATGTAGTTGTAGTGTAGCTTGATCTGTGGAAGATATTCATAAATAACAAGCAGAATCGAACACTTAGAGAAGTATTTATAACAAAATAATATTAATACTTATGTAACTGCATAAAATTTTGGTTTGAATGTAGATCCAGGCTGATGGCAATTTGGAAAAAGGGGTGAAATATTCCTTTTAGAGCAGATTGGTTCATGTCATATAGGTTTCATATTCTGGATCAATATAGTGAAACAAAGTTTTAAAATGGCCTAGACTCCTCCCTTCATCCACATTTTCCGCCCAACCTTGGTTAAACTTGATGGACATTTGTCTTTTTTCAATGTAATGTTGGCAAAATGGGCAAGTCCAGTCTTTCTCTTTCTCAAAGTCAGTAGCAGCCCAGAATAATGAAGTACACATAGTCAAAGACAATAATGATGGTTGTCACGTTCAAAGCTAGTACACAAGGATCACAATTAAGGAAGGGAGTAAAACAATTAGTATCTCTAAAAAGGTTATCCAGCCTATTAAATGAAAGGCCTATTCTCAAGGTAGACCATTGTCATTAGATTGGTGAGGGTTTAACTTTTTAGAGAGAACTACTGTGCTCCTAAGGGTCAAGGTAGGAGAACCTATAGATAACTATAACCCGGCATTTAACAATACCAGTATCACAATAACCACAAGAGAAATATAATGCCTATGGGTACAGATAGAGAATAACTAAAAAATAACTTTTAATAATACTATTAAAATACAAAAGTATATATATATATATATATATATATATCTCAACTACATACTAATACAAAAAAAAACAACAACAAAAAAAAAACGGAGACCCCGCCCCGAAAAGGGTGACCCCGCACAGGAACCGCTACCAAATACTAAAAATATTGTGACTAACTTATATTAATGAGTGAAAAAACAACTCAAAAGTGACTGTGCATAAAACTATATAAACAAGGACACAACAAGAAAGGACAAATATTTAAAAATCTGAAATATATAGCCACCAAACGACCATTATAGGTTTCTTTTTACTCTGCAATGATATTATAGATTCCAACGCGTTTCCCCTATAGATTTTCTAGGTTCATCAGGGAGAAAAAATTGCATCACGAAACAGATACCGTGATCGTGCAAATATAGTACATTTAGATACAACTCACGGCCCTTGACAATGGATGGATGGATTTCAACTCCCAATGATGGGAGAAAGAAGATATCACTGCAGCAGGCAGATAGATAATCCAATAAGTACAAACTCCCAGTGATAGGAGAAATAGATGCTGCCGCTGCAGCCGATACTGATGGGATAAGTTAGCCACAAACCATAGAGGCACCTGGAGGAAGTATAAATACTGAAAAAAGATAACAAGTGAGGGTACTCACCTGATAGAAATAAAACGCACATGGCCTCTATAAGTTAGTCACAATATCTTCAGTATTCATATATATAGTAGTTCTTAGTGGTTCCTGTGCAGGGTCGCCCCTTTCGGGGCGGGGTCTCCGTTTTTTTTTTGTTTTTTTTTTGTATTAGTACGTGTATGGTAGGTAGTAGTTGAGATATATATATATATATATATATATATATATATATATAAATATATATAATATATATATATATATATACACTTTTGTATTTTAATAATATTATTAAAAGTTATTTTTAGTTATTCTCTATCTGTACCCATGGGCATTATATTTCTCTTGTGGTTATTGTGGGCTTAACTCCTTCGACACCAGCAGGTGGGCTGAAAAAAGGGGTGAGAATGCCACATCATCTTCAATGTTTACCTCTGCTTGTTCTTGTAATCACTGTTATCTGTTATGCACAACAGAATTCTTAAAAGAGGCTTAGTATAAGTATAGAAATGAACTATTTCATCTTCTACTCTTCACTACCCTCACACAATTTCCATTTACTTCAAATGTACCCCAATAGTTAGACATCTCAGATGTCTCGACCTTGGATCACAGTTAGACTTTTTTTTAATTTTAGTGGCCTTTATAATTCTTCCATGAGATGACTTTTAGAATTTACTTACCCATATATACTCGAGTATAAGCCGACTTTTTCAGCTTATACGCGAGTCAGCCATTGGCGTCTGGGCACTGCCATGGCCCGTTCGTCAGCGGAGATCTCTTCAGCTGTATGCGCCTCATCTGGGAGTGCATACAGCTGAAGATACTATTGTGGAGCAGAGAGCAGGCACTCCGCAGACTTGCGGCCTTCCGCAGTATCCAGCACAGGCAGCGTGCTATGTCAACACGCTGCCTGCGCGGCCCGATTAAATCATGCCCCCTTTGCCTGGAAGAAGACGGAGAGCAGGGAGAGCCTCGTCAGAGCAGCGAGGGAGAGAGGTGAGTACTAGTAAATACGTTTTCCCAGTTTTTTGTGGTAAAATTAGGTGCCTCGGCTTATATTTGGGTCGGCTCATACTCAAGTATATACAGTATCTTAAGACTGAATACTGTTTCCATCTCAGCAGCCTCGATTTTCTATCTGTGATGGAGACAGTGAACCTTGTGTGTTCCCTGTTTAAAAATACAATAACTACAGAGAATCTCCTTTAATGGTCTTATCTACAATATATTGCTTTAATTATGTTGCCTTATGTAAACATTTTTACATGCATCGATGGAAAGGATAGTTTGATAGGGAACCTCCAGATAATCTTTGGTTGGTGATCTGGTCCAGGGTAACTAAAAGCTATTTGTGCAACTTGGACAAAAATTAAATTTTATATCTATTTTGACCATTTGGCAAATGTAATACCAGGTTGCTCCCCTATATCTTCATGGGAGCAAGTGCTGTTTCATGTTACTTTAGAGACTTTTTGCTCCACCTTCTAGATCAAATCTCTGTGTGTACATCAATAATTTATGCTCTATGGGGTACTTCACTGCTTTCACTTGCAACACTAATCAGACAGATTCTGGAGAATTTAAGTCTTTAGGATGTTTGTTATTGTATACTTTATTTCACAAATGCTCTTTTTGTATACTGAAAATGCTGTGTGAGATCTTCTCTTCCTCCATTTTTCCTTTACGCTATTTTGCTTTGTTTTTTTAAAACAACCAATGTATTAGGCCTCGTTCACACGGCTTATTTTGCCGCGGATTGGCGCCGTACTGCGTGCCGCATTTGCGCTGCAGTACGGCGCCAATCCATCAGAGTCATTACGGTAATCCACTGCTCTCATAGAGAACAGTGGATTCCGTCGCTCCTCCCCCGCTCGGCGAATCCGCCGCGGGGGGAGAAAGTGACATGCACATTATTTACGGCGCGTACGCGCCTAGATAAATGTCAATGTCTATGGGGCCGGGTAGCGGCGCCCCCGCCGCGCTCCGGCCCCGCCCCCGTCCCGCCCCTTATTCACGACGGATTTGTGAGCGCACAAACCCGTCGTGAATAAGCCGTGTGAACACGGCCTTAGTCTTTCATTTCTCTGATTACCTTCACTCATAACTAGAGAAGAAAAACAATAAACATATAGTTGGTAAAAATAGTACTGTCACAATGAGTGAGTCCCTAAAATATAACTGCACAACACATAGAGTACACCAAAAGATAAAAGTTCTACTGAGTGGCCCAACAAAACTGGCCTAATAAAAATATGGTCTAAACAAAGTGCCACTAAAAACAATATCTGAACACAAAGAGTGCCCACAAAAATAGCTGTACTCAGAGAGTGGCCCAAAAAACCTTACTCAGAAAGTCCACCCACACCAAGAATGCAATACATAGAGTGCAGCTGAAAACAATATCTCATCACACACAGTTCCCCAGAAAATAAAACTGCTACTCAAAAAGTGTCCCCAAAAGCAACAGCCCTATTTAGAGAATGCTTTAAAAAATAATAGCACTACAGGAATAGTGCGATCCCCAAATAAATACTCTACACAGATAGTGACCCAACAATAATACTACAAAAATGCTTGCCCATGTCCTTTTCATCTCCCGCCTAGACTACTGCAACACCTTCTCTGCGGCCTCCCATCTAGCACTCTTGCTCCCCCTTCAATCCATCCTCAACTCTGCTGCCCGTCTTATTCATCTCTCTTCTCACTACTCTTCTGCCTCTCCCCACTGCCATTCCCTTCACTGGCTACCCATTGCCCAGCGAATTAATTTCAAGTTACTAACCATGACCTAAAAAGTTCTCCATAACCTCTCCCCTCCATACATCTCTGCCTTAATCTCCAGATATCTCCCCTCTCAAAATCTCCGCTCCTCACAGAACCTTCTTCTCTGCTCTCCTCTTGTCAGCTCCTCACACAACCATCTCCACGATTTCTCCCGTGCTTCCCCATTATTGTGGAACTCACTGCCCCAAACACATCAGACTCTCTTCCACTTTTACCAGCTTCAAAAGCAACCTGAGAACCCATCTCTTCAAAAAACCTACAATAACCCCGCTGTCACTACACCCTCCACAAACATGTTTGCCCCTCACCTTCTGTCTCTTTCCCCCTTCCTTGACACCATTGTACTTGTTTGACTTATGTTATGTATTTAACCCCCTTGAATGTACAGCGCCCTGGATTCAATGTCGCTTTAAAACAAATAATAATAATAATTAATAATAATAATAATGATAATAATTAGAGATGGGCAAATTTCTCAAAAATTCGGTTGGCCGACTTCGCCGAATTTTCCGACAAAATTTGTTTCGATCCGAATTACTTCGGGACGAATCGTGTAAAAAAACAGCTATTTCCAGGCTGCACAGAGCCTGTAGGGTGCTGTAGAAGGTTGTGCCAGGCTTAAATATGCAGAGGGAGCTTGGTTTGGTCTTCATATAATGCTGTGTTTTAGTATGACACGCACATGACTGCTGCCGGTCGTGGAATCGCTTCACTCTAAAAGTCCCTGGGCACTTACGGGGGAAAAACTGACCAAAAAACTAAAGCGGGAATGCAGCCTGATAAATTCATTGCAGAACCAGCTGGAAAAAAACAAGCCGAGGGCTAAGATCCTACCATAGCATCAAAGAACACAGTAGTAGGTTACTGGAGCCGCCACAGATCGCAGCACAGTAAGGGGACGTCACAGCCTGAGTCACCTTGCGAGGCCACAGCATCCGGGGTCATCTACCGGCCATGTGTTGACCAACAAATGGCCCAAAACACTTTCACCCAGATGACATCTGACAACCCCAGCCAAGAGTCGGTGGGTTTGTCACACACCACCCCGAGTTGGCATGGCCTGGGAGCAGGTGAGGGTCTCTCACCTGTCCTCAACCCACCTCTGTCCCGTGTGCTTTCCACAGCCAGAGACCTACTCTGTGCTGTGGCCTTTGCGCCACTATACAGTGAGGACACAATATTTGAGGACAGTGGCAACAAAGAGGTGGGAAGACATCCGCTGCTTCTTGCAGAAGTAGGCAAATAGTGATGAGGAGAGTTGCAATGGGGGTTTATGTTAAGAGCGCTCAGGCTTTGTACAGCGACACCGTTGAGGAGGACGGCGGTGACAGGCAAACACTTATCTATGTAGCCGATCGCACATGGGAGCCGGGAGAAGCAGGCGAGGCTGGGACAAGTTATTCTCATGCCCTAGTTAAACAAGGCATAAAGTGCCCACCAAACGGAAAATTCAGTCCACTCCATGCCTCTCAATGCCCCCTTTTCTCCCTGGGATGAAGTGGCACCCTATGTGGTCGACTACCCATTGTCCCGACCCTGGAAGCATTCTGTTATCTCTACATTAAGTTTTAGGAGATGGGAGGAGACGAAGGAGACTTTGGACGACAGACAATCTGGGATCTTGGGCAGTAGAGAGTTAATGTCTGGGCCGAAGATGTACTGTTGGGTGTCATCAGCATACTGGTGGTTTTGAAAGCCATGTGTGCTACCCAGCTGACCCAGACCAACAGAGTAAAACGTCTTCATCATTAACAAAGGGAGAAGAGAGCAGCAGTTTGCGTTTTTCAGGCATGGCGCACCCCCATAAGTCGGAAAGTGTGGCCGGGTCAACAGGGTGGCAGAAAGTGCGAAGGTTGGGACCCAAAAACGGCCATGGTTTAGACCACCCACTTTGCAGGTCCCAGAAAGTAGCGCACAGGGACTCACCGGGTCAGCGGCAGTAACAGTCCAGTCATTTGCGGAGCTTGGTGGTAAAATCACCTACTCGGCGGTGTGCCAGTTTTTTGACGAGACACCAGAGGAGGGTTGAACATAACTATATGTAGAAATCTGTGGGCAGAAAGTAAAGCATGACCAGGGACTAACGTTGACACCACAGCCCTGCAAAATACACCCTTTCAGTGTCACCAAAAACGTGTTTCAGATGTGGTGGCCCCATCCTGTCCCAACAGCTGTAGCACCCCAGTGGCACGCCTCCCATTTCAGGCAGTCATGGCTTAAACCACCTCTGCCAAAGACAACTCCCTGTCTATAATATCATCTACCCGGTCCAGATACTCCTGCTCCTGGGCACTCATGGTGCCAGCAGTTGTTCACCGAAAATGATTGCAAGAACAGCAGTATGCGTCTAGCCACCCCTAAGTGCAGAAGCTGACCGTGCCCTGTCCCAAGTTGATGGTACTGCAGTCCCTCCCTTTTCAAGTGGTGGACTCGGCACCATTCAAAGAACTGGCCAAAAAACTTGGCATTCACTTCAGCCATTGTAACACACGAGTATTTGGCTCCTCGGGACCCCCTGCAAGTGGTGGTAGCGACCACGCCAGGGAGCGGGGTCTAAGTAGGTCCCGGTTTTCACCAGAGCCCACCGCAAGGCAGGATGGACTTTCTGTGGCGGGAGTCCTACCAGGTTGCTACCCCTGGCGCGACTAGCTTGAGGTAGCAGCCCAGGTGCAGAATCGTAAGACGAAACTCGTAGTCAAAGGTCAGGCCAACAGGTCAGGGCAGGCGGTGGAGATTCGAGGTCAGGTAATGTAGCAGAAAGGTCGGATACACAGGCAAACAGGAACTGATGAACAGGGGGAAATTGATGAACAGGAAAAAAAATACATTAACAGGGGAAATTATTAAAACAGGGGAAATTTGATGAACAAAAAATAAATTATTAACAGGGGAAATTGATGAACAAGAATAAATATATTAACAGGGGGAAATTATTAAACAGAGAAAGGCGATTAACGATTTTTTGATGATCCAAGTGGACAGGATGATTCCCCTGGGTGAACAAAGGCACACACGGGAGGAAATGCTCAATCAGGTTTGTTCAAGTCTTACACCATCGCAAGACATTCTAAAAAGGGCCGGGAAAAAACTTTGCATGCACTTCAGCTGTTCTTACACCACCAATCACACCCTCCTTAAGCTGCAGGGGCACCCCGGCCTCCCCCAACATAGGCTGATATGTGACATTTCCAAACGGTGGAATTCCAGCCTCCATATGGTTTAATGGTTTATTGATGATCCAAGCGGACAGGAGTACACCCCTGTGTAATTTTAATGTCGGCCAGTGGCAGCTTATGCGTAACAACTGCCGTTTGCTCAGGCCCTTTCATGCGGACATGCGTTATTTGTCAGTCGCCAGAACTATGGGATGAATAACATCATTCCACTGCTTCATGTTGTCATGGACACCGGTAGTGGATCCACTGGACCACCGCAAGCGATGCCAATAGCCCCCCCCAGGGGCGGGATCTAAAGTAGGTCCTGGTTTCACCAGAGCCCGCCACAAAGCGGATGGACTTTCTGCGGCGGGAGTCTACCAGGTCGCTATCCCTGGCCCCGACTACTTGCGGTGGCAGCCGAAAGGGGCAGCGAGGTACCGAATCGTAAAAACGAAACTTGTAGTCAAAGGTCAGGCCAACAGGTCAGGGCAGGTGGCGGAGATTCAGGGCAGGTAAACGTACAGAAAAGGGGTTTGGGGTACACGGGCAGACAGGAACTGATGAACAGGTGGAAATTGATGAACAGGAATAAATATATTAACAGGGGGAAATTATTGAACAGGGGGAATTGATGAACAGGAATAAATATATTAACAGGGGGAAATTATTGAACAGGGGGAAATTGATGAACAGGAATAAATATATTAACAGGTGTAAATTATTGAACAGGGGAAAATTGATGAACAGGAATAAATATATTGACAGGGGGAAATTATTGAACAGGTGGAAATTGATGAACAGGAATAAATATATTAACAGGGGGAAATTATTGAATAGGGGGAAATTGATGAACAGCTCACAGGGGAGGGCCTCCCCTTTTTTCCACCCCCTTAAAAGGGGAGGGCCTCCCTTTTTCCACGTTAACAGGGGAGGGCCTCCCCTTTTTCCACCGTTAACAGGGGAGGCCCCCCTTTTTCCACCGTTAACAGGGAAAGGGCCCGCAACCCCCCTTTTTTCCCCCGTTAACAGGGGAGGGCCTCCCCTTTTTTCCACCATTAACAGGGGAGGGCCTCCCCTTTTTCATAAAAAAGCAAGTTTTGCAGCATTTGCTTTTTCTTCTTTTTTGTTCTGTCCCATTCAGTTTTGTACTGAATTCAACCAACAATGGCACAAAATGCAAAATAAGCACCTAAAAAATTCCCTGTAGTTATGGTCTCCTTTAGTTCAAGTTCCATACGCTGCATTTGAACAAACTAGTGTAATGCAGAAACTGGATTCAAACCACCACGTTTATACTTCATGAGTGTTTGATTGTCACTGCTGTCCTCCTCAACGGTCTTACCGCTCACCAAAAAACCTCCCATGCCACTCTCCACATCAATGCTGCAAAAGCAGGGGGTGTCTGCCCCACCTCTTCGTTGCCAAGTAGCTGCTGACTGTCCTCAAATTGTTCGTTCTCGCTGTATAGTGGCGCTGAGCCCATACCACATAGTAGATCTCT
Source organism: Phyllomedusa bahiana (assembly GCA_025379985.1). Lineage (NCBI taxonomy): Eukaryota > Metazoa > Chordata > Amphibia > Anura > Hylidae > Phyllomedusa > Phyllomedusa bahiana. The sequence continues at coordinate 21,614 of JAODAL010021561.1, read as the reverse complement.
GGCTGAGGGAATCGGATGGGACAGTGGTGGGTTGAGGACAGGTGAGGGCCGCTGACCCGCTCCCGGGCCATGCCAACTAAGGGTTGTGTCTGGGCGTTCCCACCGACTCTTGGGTGGGGTTGTCAGATGTCATCTGGGAGGAAGTGGATGACCTAGTCAACCAATCAAGAACCATTGGGTTGCTCAACATCACACAGCCGCTAGATGACACAGGCAGTTCTGGCCTCACCAAGTGACCCCTGCTGTGACGTCTCCTTGCTGTGCTGTGACCTGTGCTTGCTCCAGGAATGTTTGTGCCACTGCCACCCCGCAAAGTGAAGAGCCTGCCACCTCTCTGTTTGACATATGTTTTTTTCTAAAATGTATAAAACTCTGTTTAATGAAGATATCTGTATATGATAAATACACCCCGTATTGACTCCAAATGAAACCCCCTAACAAGCTTGGGTAACCCTTGGATAAAAAATTGCACTCCACAAATAGCCAGGAAAAATTACTTGTATGTGCCGTTTAAAAACACTGGGTATTTTACTGAATCTAAAAGCACGAACAGGCTTAGTTAAACCCTTTGGGTTTTGAATTATGCTACATTCAAAATTTCTTCTTTGGCGTTGAAAAACACCGTTTCTTTTACTGACTACAACTGCAGAAAAATACTTAGTTAACCCTTGGATGTACATTGCGCAAAAGAAATGTGCTGCCAAAAATTACCAGCTTTATAGCGTATTAAAACGGCGTGTATTTTACGGAGCACAACAGCAGAAAAACTCGTAATTAACCTTCGGATATGAATTATGCTACAGCCAAAATGTCTTCGTTGGCATTGAAAAACACAGTTTCTTTTAGTGACCACAACAGCAGAAAAATGCTTAATTAACCCCTGACTCTAAATTGCGCAAAAGAAAGGAGCAGCCAAAAATTAAGTGGTATTTGGATTGTAAAAACGCTGTTTCTTTAACTGAATACAACAGCAACAGGCTTAGATAACCCTTGGATATTCAATGTGCTCAAGAACTGAGCAGATAGCATTAAAATGTATATGCAGCTGAATTGGACGCACACTGGACTTCAGTTCCAATACCCCATAAAATCAGAATTAGAACGTAAGAGAAAACATCCTCTCAGACAAGCTGTGACACCCCCCAAAAATCGCTGTATAAAAGTTAGTTCTTTAGTATGAGATATCAGCAGCAGCATCAGCAGCTTCACAGCACAGTGAAAGCAGTGTGAACTGCCAGCGTCGCGCCTGACTTATATAGTGCGGTGACATCACAGAATCCCGCCGGTCTCTGATTGGCTTCATCTCCGCACATGTCATGTAGGCTACGTCTTTCTTCCTTTCAGACTTCTTTGCCCCATGTAACGCCATGTGCTCACAGCCATTATATCAATCAAAAACACGCTACGTTCCCACGAATCACCCCAAACTTCTACTTTGTTCAGAATCGATTCGCCAATCTCTAATAATAATAATAATAATAAAAATAATAGCAGCACAACGCCCTAAATGGCTAAAGAAATAGTGCTGCTTAGACAGCATCCCAATGATAATAGAGGTACATAAAAAATTCCCCAAAAATAATAACACTATACAGGGAGTGCCTCCCAAAATAACACGCACACATAAGTCTCCTTTCATTGACATCCAATCCTAGTTATTTCTTTGTGATTCTCCCAAAAACTCTTTTGTTGCCTTGCCCTTACTGCAGCATGTAAATTCACTATCTCAAATACTAAGCTGCGATATGTTAGAAAGCACTAGCAGCCTGAGACATTTCAAGACAACCAAAAGCATTCCTGTTCTGCTATGTATTGTGACTGTCAGTCACAGGTAAGGTGATGTTACAGACAGCCCAGAAGCCTTTTTAGACTTCTGGGTTGTTATCAAAACCATTGTGACCCTGTGATTACACCATGGGCTTCTGATGAAGAAAGAGGGAGCTACCTCCATCAGTCTTTCCCTTAGCTGCCATGGTTGACCCTGACAGCTAAGGGATTAATTGGTGACACCTGGAGCAAGCTCCGGTCATTGCATGGAGTCAGTCCTAACATGCAGCTGACTGTATGCGTTAATCATTCTGGTTCTGCTCGTGAGTCAGCACGATGTCAGGACTTCAGAAACATCCAAATGCATTAAGGAGTTACACAAACTCTGCAACAGCAAAATGGAAGATTTTTAATGAAGACTCTTTTGATAGTGGTCTCATTCTGCATTTAGGAAGTGTAAAGGGCCGTAAAAATGGCATTTTTGGATCCATGTTGGATCCGAAAATCGCATCCAAAAATGCAGCGTCGATCGGAGCCTAAACGGATCCAACACGTATTCAACACACAGCTCCGTGTTTGGATGCGTGTTGGATGCAGCGGGATTGCACCCTATAGTTTATGATAGGGCTCCTGCTGCATCTTTCGGACCAAGAATTGACATGTCAATTTTTGGAAAGGACCCGAAAGACGCAATGAGATGTGCATCGGCGATCACTCGTGTGAACACCGATGCGTGTTTCATATTAAAAGCAATGTAAATCACATTGCTTTTTATTAGATACGTGTTTGGGTCCATTTAGGGTCCAACAGATGGATCTAAATATGTATTTAAAAGTGTCTGTTCACACAGACCCAACACGCCGCGTGAACGTATCCTAATAAAGCTGGTTGGTACAAGATGCACGCAACTGGACTGCAACTTTAGCAGTCACTTTTCATGGGTCCTAACAGCAACTGCAGGTACTCACATACCTCAACCAGAACTGGACTGGGACTGCAAAGTAGTTCTGGTGCACAAATTCCCCCGAAAAGAAAAATAATTGCAAAAAAGTGCACTGCAGCGAATTTTGCTGTACTTGGTCTTGTCCCCACCAATCCCTTAAATATGTAAACCATACCATCAATGTAAAAGAAAATTAAAATGTAATATAGAAACATGAAACACCTCCTACCTGCCTGCCAGCCACCTTTTTCCTCCTGTACCTCACAAAACCCGTAAATGCCTTTCCATAGAGGCAGGGCAGTTTTTAGGTTAAATAGAGTGGGGAGAAAAAAATGTCCTCACCAGAGTCTAAACATGGGGGCACTGCACTGAGGGATCTGAGGACACTGCACTTATCACACTTTTGTGACACAGACAATATTCCTGGATATATTTGTATGTTTTTTCTGTAATTGTGGTTATGAAATATGGCTTGGTGGATGTTTTGAAATAAATGAATCAAAATTGATTTAGCCCCGTTAAAAAATTGATCTCTACATTTACACTGTTTGGAGTCACAACTGTAACAAATCACTGCTGGGATTTAAGATCTTGATTTTCCTTCTTTCTGCCACTTACAGTCCATGAATGGCAGAAAAGAATAAATGAGAAATACAACTCTGTGCTTGCCATTTTCAACAATAAATAGAGTTCGGTCATCCCTTTGTAAATAGACTACTTTGTCAATGGGAACCATTTATAAACTAACCTATATCTCTCTCCCTGTTGTTATTGCTTTTTGAACTACTACAGCTGTCCTGACCAGAGTTTACCATTGAATGAAGCCATTGTGAAAAAAGAACATCCTGTGATATGAAAAATACAAATTATTATTGATCAATAGGAGACCTTTGAGATTCTGGGAAGAGAACAGGAAGCAAACAGCAGGCTGATGTTCTACTTACAAAGGTTCATATCCTGTAAACTCATCCAACTCACGCAGTTTGTGCAGTATCTGACTGATGCATTGAAATTGGTTTATTATGTGTTAAAATTAAGGTAGTTATTATTAGCTGAAGATGCCATTAAACACTGTGAGGATTGTGTCTTTTACTAGTATTGTGGCATGACTGGTGCAGATATAAACGTAAAGCCAAAGCAGCTGCTATGGAGTCCAGAGGTTGAGGGAGCCCACAAAGGTGTAAAAAAGTTATTTTTTCATAATTTGTGTTGAAGGTCAGCTATATGACACTGCTAAACATCACTTGATTGCTGCTCAATTTAATTAGTCATTCCTCCACCTGCAATACTGTATCTCAGATTAATGTCATAAGTTGGTAGCAGGGCTGTGGAGTCGGAGTCGTCATAAAATGACTCCCAAAATATATAATAAGTTGGTTCAGTTAGTTTGATGCAGTGCAGAGAGCAAGGGGGACTGGGTCCGGCCAGTGCTACTGCTCCCATATCTTCAGCCTCATCACATAAGGAGTGTAATTGATGACATGGAGCAGAAAAAGCACTGCCCCAGGGGAAAAGGTTCTGCTCCCATGGCAAACAGATTTCAGCAATTTTTTTTACCTTCTTTCAAGGAAGTAGAAGAGTTCAACCATTCATCAAAACTGACTGTGGCTGAGGCAATTCCTTTATACCCTGACATTGCTAGAGATGTTGCCCCTGTGGTCACTGCTTTGACCCCAACCCAAGTTAGTGTAGAGAGGCTGTTCTCTAGCCTGGAAATAATGAGATCAGATGTGAGGTCATCTATGCAGGATCTGATGGAGGCAATACTATTTCTCAGAACAAATTCAGAGACTTCACAAATGTTCCTGCAGTGTTTTGCATATTTACAATTTTTTTGTGTTCTAAAGTCACATCCAATAAATATATTTTACACTGACAAGCAAAATGGTGACAATGTTTTGAACCTGTGACTTTCAGGCTCCATATCTCTCCATCCACTACAGCTTTGTACACGAGGCTACTGTAATTTTATATACAGTCATCTTAACTTTCTTATACATAAATTTGACTTGCAAGTATTTAGCATCTGCTTAGTTCTGCAGATTCTTTCCTTTAACTGCATTGTTACTGTTTTGCTCCTAAAAATCAAAATGTTAATTTTTATTATTTTGTTAGTATTTGGTAAATCCACGTTTGGTTTTCAATACTGCCTGAATTCTTCTGGGCTCTGAATTAGATTCAAGCATATCTTTACCAAAATCTGATCCCAGGTCTCTTCTACACATTCCCAATGTTGGTACAGACTGGACAAATACAGCTTTTTCTTCAACTCTACCCACAAGTGTTCAAGAGATTGTTACCCTTTTGCTTGTCAGTGTCTCTTCTACCTAAATAGGTTGATTATTGTATCATAAGGTGATAAACAGCCTGATGTCACCATTTTACTACAGTAAAGTTATCACTTAAACATGCGCCATGTATGAGGGAGTCAGGAATCGGAGTCGGAGGTTTGGGAAATTGAGGAGTCGGAGTCGTGGCTTTGGCTTGCCGACTCCACAGCCCTGGTTGGTAGAGACCATTCCCTGACTTTGCTATGGGGCCCTATGAAGTTCAGTTACGCCCTTCTAATTTTACACCCTTCTAATTTTAATATTTACATGCATATAACTTACAAAGCGTACCTGTACTTTCAGATAACATTTTACGGATTCAGCGAGGAGATGCACGTGTGTGGTACATTGGCGAAGGTAGCACTGTTTCTGTTCGACACCTATATGACATGCATATGACATTTTTATCAGTTTTCTCCTCCATCTCTAAATTTCCATACACTTGTCACACAAAAGAAAAAAAATCCGCTTCCCTATTTCTCTGTAATACATGGTCCGATGCAGAAGCAGCATATAGCACATTGTACTGGTGTACTGTACTGGTGAATCAAGCAGTGGGGTAAGATAACACTAGAGCTTCTCTGTTTCTTATCAGCTGCGTCCGTCATCCTTCCTCCCTGTCCATAGACTTTTATTAACAGCATGTAAAGGTGAAATTCAGCAGCTTTTTCAGCATAAATGATGAGTTTAGGAGAGGGCAGTAAAGGAGTCTGGGAAGTGAGTAAAGAGGCATTTTCTCTGCTAAGGTATAGAGCTGGGTAATTAATTAAATTAACCTGAGTAATAGGCCTTTGTGTGGAGGAAACTAGATGCGCAGCAATGGCTCAGGCAGAGATTTCGCCCATTGAGTTCTGACACGAACACGGGGGCACGGTAGGAATTTTTTGCAAGAAACCTAATTTAGCCATGTTCACGACGGCTTAAAATGGGCCGTATTTCGGTCCGTGATTACGGCGCGCGAAGTGCGCCAATGTACTGGGCCGAAAACGGCCCATTCATTACGGGTAATTCACGTTCTCATAGAGAACTATGGATTACGATTCTCCTCTCCCCGCCCGCGAAGGCCAGACCGGGCGCGGTGATGACTAAATGTACATTGGTCTGGAATTACTCAGACGGTCGTAAACGCACCGCAGGCAAATCAAGGTTGCTATATGGCCCGGCGAAGTGTGCCGGCCCCGCTGCGCTCAGTGCCCCCCGCTCCGCGGCCTCCCTGTCACACGGCGTAAGTTGCGGGGCGTAATTAGCGCCCTGTCAGAATACAGCCGGAGTGAACATGGACTAAAAGGTTGCAGTGAATTTATCTTCCATGATGCTCTGACCGTTAGTTCCACGTTTGGTGAAGCTCTGTCCGCAAGTTCCGTCAGGAATCTGATGGAATAATATTGCAGCTTGCTGACATTTTTCTGTTAAACAACAGACTGCCACCAAAGCCGAATCTGATGGACTGCCATTGTAGTCTCAACATAGGGGTGCATCGTTAAATGGAGCTGGTTAGACCTCTGTGACAGAGGTTCCAAATGGAATCTCTGACACAATGTGATCCACCACATAAAAACCAAATAAAGCAGTTCTACATCAGCTAGTTACAATAATTACAGGCGGACTTACACAGTCAAGACACCACTTTGACATTAAATATACATTATACAAGAAACCACTCTACTAATATTAACGGCAATAAAAATGTATAATATATACAGTTGAAACCAGAAGTTTACATACACTATATAAAAAGACACATATGTATGTTTTTTTAAAAATATATTTTATAGGGTACTTCAATTAATATAAAAGTATTACAATTAATGATGTTGTACTCCTTCTTCATGTTTATCACACCAATTCCCTTCATCACCGCACTAAGGAGATGTGCTGCTGAGTAAAATAATACATCTCAAACACAAACACCAAAGCAAAAACTCAAAAATAATCAACGAACAAGAGAAAAAAAAACGCCAAAAAGCCAGGTCTCTATGTTTCATGTTTCTTTCACCCATACCAACTCATGTTTTAGGTGTAAAAGGAATTGCTCAAGTGATTCAAAGTAAAGTTTTGCCATCCTAGACACATGAGTTGCTGGTCGGTTGCAGTCTGCCCAAAGACCCCATCTGAGTTTCCTTCAAGAACCAGCTGGTATACTGGAAGGTATCTATTAACTTGTTTATTTTGGTTTGCGTGTAAAATTTCTCTATAAAGGGCCTCCATTTTTTAAAGAAATTTTTCGCCATTGTCTCCTTATGATGCTCAGTGTATAGTTGATTGGCTCATGCGTAAAGTCTGGTTTGCCCTATCACCATATTAAGATCTGGCACCCCTGGCTCCAACCACTGGGCCAGGAAACATATTTTTGCAGTCATAAGTATTATATGAACAATTACTGGCATCCTTTTTCCTTTTGCGCTCCTGCCCATGCAATAGAAATACTATTGGAGAACTATTCGTTGGCTTACTTCCCAAAGAAGACAACAGGACACCTATTTCTTTCCAGAATGCCCGCCCCACTTGGCATGTCCATAGCCCATGGTACAGGTTTGTCTTCGCCTCGTTACACTTTGGGAAGGCCGTCAACCTATTGGGAAAACTCGGTGATGGCGAGATATCAAGACTGCATATACTGGCAGCATGTAGCTATTTAAACCGCTTTTGACCACCGGTGCTCAGTATTTTGCCTTCGTCTGACAGAGAGGCTACCATTTCGAAAATCTGGCATATGTCAACTGTACGTGAGAAAACTTTTTGATACACTGTTACCTATCCATGAGATTCAGAGACTGTGTTTTCTCTTAGTGACACAATTGAGTGCTTTTAGATAGATTTTACGAAATTTTTAGTCCAAAAAGTCCTTGTTTATTTGTGAAAAATATCAACAGAATTTGAAAAATGTTTAAAAATTTACCATTTTCCAATCAATTCAAAAATTTCTGTGTGTGTAAGACAGATAGTTATTCCACTCAAATATGCTTATAACAAGCTCAAACATATGTCTACTGTAGGTCGTCCGACTTTTTTAAATGTATTTTTTTATTGTACGTCATTAGGGGGCTTAGAGAATTTAGCAGTAATTTTAAAATTTTCAAGAATAAATAGCAATAATACATTTTTATAAGGGAGCCAGTCCATTCTAAAAGATTTTGATTGGTCCTGTATGTTAATACCCCCATAAAATTACTTCAACTAAGAAACTACACCCCTTAAAGTATACAACATCACAGCATTGAGGAAGTGAGTTATAATAACCCATTAGTGTTTCACAGAAATTAAAGCAAAATGGTGATGTGAAATTTCAAAATTTCGCTTTTTTTGCAGAGATTTTCAATGTATATATCCATTATTCACAAGAACGACGGTAGATGTTGATTGAGGGATCGATGCAGCACATTAATATTGATGTCCCCAGATTGTGCCGTTTTCAGAGATATCCCATTTGTGGGCCTAGGTTGCGCGATGTGGCTCAACCACTAAGCCCCAGAGTAGGAGGACGCACCTACTGACTCTGGGGTCTCATTCATTAAGATTTTATTTAGGGCGCATTCAGGTTTGGCAGCTGCCCTAAGGTTGCTAAAAATTTAATAAACACCCCTAAAAAGACACCCATATGTGGAAACTGAACCCCTTAATGAATATATCCAGGGGTGCAGTGAGTATATTCGGACCCCGACAGTCGTTTCACAATTTTCTTTTTTTGTGTTAAGCTTTGAAAATTAACCGTTCACGACCCTGGCCAGGTATCGCATGACTCCAGGTGCGGTTTTGGGGGTTTCACGCACCTGGACGTATGGATACGCCTGAACGCGCTAACATCCTAAGGCAGAGAGTCGCGCGATCAGGCGCGGGTGTCAGCTGTAGGTTTTACAGCTAGAGCCATCCCGCAGCGTTCGAGGCCCCGGATCGACGCCGGATCGTCTCGGTGGGGGGGGGGGGATGGGGGGGGGGAGGGGGGGGCCGGTTTAACCCCTTAATTATCGTGCGACGTGATCGGGTCCCATTAATTAAGAGAGACGCAGGAGAGAGATCCGCTCCCTCCTGTGTCTCTGTCGGGCGGCAGCAGCGTCACGTATCGGGTCCAGATCCGTCTCTCCTGCCTCCCTACAGACACCATACGGAAGGGCAGAGAATGGACTTCCGGTTGTCTATGACGTCACGAACGCCCCGACCGTGCTCCTGTGGATGCGCGCCCCGCAATCGTGACTCTACAGTTGTCATAGGAACCAGTCTATATCAACAAGCTGTGCACTGATTCCTATTGAATGAGAGAATCTAAAAGATCTCACATTCAAATCTCCCGAATTGGGAGGAAAAGTAAAAAAATAACGATGAAAAAGTATGAAAAAAAAGTGACGAAACATTAAAACACATAAACACAAAAAATAAGACTGTAAAACCTACACCGCCCTTTTTCCCTTTAACACAAACGCCAATCGCCCCCAAAAAAAGATCAAAGAATCAAATAAAGTACCCATATATGGAGTTAATCGGCCGCGTGCTAACGTACGTGCCTATATAATCTGTCATGGTTAATTGAACCCTAATGAGAACCGCCGTAGAAAAAAAACCCAAAAAAACAATCACGAATTAAAGATTATTGTACAATCCCGGCAGCACATAAATGGAAATAAAAGAGCGATCAAAACTCCTATAAACGCCAAAGTATGTACCAATGTAAAACGTCATTTCCTTTCCCGCAAAAAATAGTCCTCATACAGCTCTGTATACGGTAAAAATAGAAAATGTACAGAGCTCTCAGAAAGAATAGCGATTTCGATAAATATTGTTTTACACACTAAAACAACTGTTTTCTTTTTTATATAAAGTGCTTCAACATAAAAAAAAAACTATATACGTAGGGTATCGGACGCTAATATATCGAAGCGACCTCACAAGAGTAAAGCTATCTTATCACCGGATACTGCATGTTGAGGCCCGCTGTTTAAAAATAAAAATAGCAAAAGACACTACTAGGAATTTCAGTATTTTCTTCTCAACCCTGTGCCTCCAAAAAACTGATTAAAAGGCGATCCAGAAAGCTCTTGTCCCCCCGAAAAATGATACTAATAAAACGATCACTTTCATCTTGCAAAAAACAAGTCCCTACACCGCTCCGCAAGCACAGAAAAATTTTCATAAGTATAAGGCTCTGCTGACTATGGCGAATGCAAAAAAACATATTTTTTTCCTGGTTTGAAAATAAGAAGATGTTTTTTTATTTTATAAAAAGCAGTAAGCAACCATAAAAAAATACAATTGGATAATCGGATGTAATCGTATTGACTCTGCTGAGTAAAGTCACACCAAGTCATATAATACCGTACGAGTGACCGCTATAAAAAAAAAAAATAAAAACCACTACCAATATTTTGTCTGTCACTTATTGTTCAAAACATCTCACAAAAATCTAATAAAAACATTCTGGCACCGCATAATGACCTCATACAAAACTTCAACTCATCCGCAAAAACAAGCCCATACACAGCTCTGCAACACAGCAAAATAAAAAAGTTATGGCTGTCAGAATAGGAAAACATAAAAACACAATTATTTATATATTATACTTATATCTACTTGAGTGTAAAAGAGTAAGTAAAACAGAAAAAACTATCATAAAAACCTATATCATTAAGTCATTGTACGTCGACCCCCATAGTAACAGTGATATGCACATCATATTTACACTGCACGGCTATCATGCTGTAAAATTGAAAACTCAAAAACAACCGGTGACCGAGAGCTGCGTTTTCCCCCCCATTTTCATTGCGGTCCAATGCTAAAGAAAAAACTCGGGAACATACCTGTGCATCCAAAACCGCTGACAGTGAAACACCCCTAGATGATATCCCTGATGGTGGTGTTGTAAGGTCCATAAAATGGGGCGACATTCCGAAGGTTACGCCTGTTCTGCTACTTTGGGGGCTTTGCAAATGCCAACACATGGCCCCACCAAAATCTTGCGTGCCAAAAGCCAAATAAGCGCATCCCTCCCTTATACGCCCAGCCATGGCCACCAAACAGCAGTTTTACACCCAGGATTGTAGGGTATTGCCGGACACTTGAAGAAATTGCTAACAAGTTTTAGCGGGTTCTGTTTTCCAGATTCCCTTGTATATATGAAACAGTTTTAAGCTAAAATTGGCAGAGATATTCTGAAATAAACATTTTTTTTTATAATTTTCACAGCCTAAGTTTTAGATAAAAAATGTTTTGAATCACCTGTGGGGTCTAATACTCAATGCACCCCATGGATATATTCTTTTAAGGGGTGTAGTTCCAAAATGCGGTCCTATTTACGGATGGTGTTTATATTAAGTTGTTAGCACCTTAGGTGTCCTTCCAAACCTGGAACTGTGCGCCTAAACATAAAATGCGTATTGAAAATGATACCCCAGAGTATAGTAGGTGCTCCTCCAATTCTGGGGCTTATGGGGTTGAGCCAAATAAATGCACATAGGGCCACATAATGGGATATCTCTAAAAAGCGGCAGACCTTTGGGGAATGATATATTAATTTGCATTTACCTAGTCACATATTTACGTATTCCATGAATACTGGGAGTAAAATATTGAAAATCTGCAAACAAAAAGTGAAATTTTGTGAAATTTCACCTCCACTTTGCTTAATTTCGTGTGAAATATCAAAAGGGTAGATCAAACTTCCAAAAATATGTGTTTTAAATACTTAAGGGGGTCTAGTTTCTCCAGATGGCGTCCTTATGGGAGTATCTAACAATTCAGCCCCTCCGAAGCCACGTCAGACGCTGGAGTGTCCTAAAAAAATTATATGGCAAATTTTTCTTGAAAATGTGAGAAATTACTACTAAAGTTGTCTAAGCCCTCTAATGTCGTAAAAGAAAATAAAAGACATTTAAAAAATGAATTCCAACCTATAGTGGACAGTATGGTACGATGAGCTAGTTATAAACAATTTTGTGGAATAATTATCTTCTTATGCACTCATAACAAGTAATGCAACTTTCAAAATCGCAAATTTGATTTACAAACAATTTCATGAAATTTTTGATATTTTTCACAAACGAAACAAGGATTGTAATGATAAAAATTCTTACTAACTTAAGCACAATGTGTCACTGAGAAACAATCTCTGATCACATGGCTAGGTAAAGAGTGTCAAAAAAGTTATTCCTCACATAAAGTTACATATGCAGATTTCAAAAATGAAGGGCTGTTCAGGAAGGTCAAAACAGGCTGGTGTCCCTTAATGGTTCAAAAATGTTAGTTTTTTCCGAACAAATTGCAAATTTATTAGCTGAAGAATGTTTTCATTAATTACACAAGGAATCCTAGAAAAAGAAGAACCCAAAATTTGTGACCAACTTTCTTCCAATTTCGGCAATACCCTACATGGGGAGTAAAGGCGCTGTTATGAGTGCAATCATAGGTGTGCGCGGGGCAGGGGGTACAAGGCGGAAGAGAGCGCTCATTTGGCTTTTGGAACGCAGATATTGGAGTGCGGGGCCATGTACGCATTGTCCAGAAGGCCCCCAACGTAACAAACAGATAAGCCCTTCCAGAAGTCGCCCATTATAGTTTTGGAGATTCAAAACCCCCTCAGGGATCCTCATCTTAGGGGTGTACTGTGCATTTTGGGCGCACAGGTGTTCCATAGGTGTTTATTTTTTTGATTTTTTTTATTTTATTTTTTTTTGCTTTTTTTTTCAGTAATTGTGGCTATGGAAAAGAGTGGGGAGGGGGGGGGGGAACGCAGTCCGGCATTGTTTTTTTGGAGGGCTTCATTCTTCACAATTTATGGCCGGTAGGGATCAAAACAAGCAGGATAAATTTTATACTGATGGGTGTATGTACAATGTACAATGGATATAAATTTTATATAGATTTTTTATTATGTTTTAATTGCTCTTTTCCACCGCGATAGGAAATATGGTCTATATAAAAAATTCTGCTTATTTATTATGCGCTATCACACGATATGAATGCTCTTGATCACGCGCTTTTATTATTAATGGTTTTTGTGAGGGCAACTTTAAACAACAAATACAACAATCCTGGAGTAGTCTGTTTTTTAATTTTACTTCTTTAAGCAGCGTCACATCCGTGTGGTTTTTAAATGACATGCCTAGCTTACTTAAGCAGTCCGATACACGATTACAGTGATACCCAATTCACGTATATTTTTTTCATGTTATTAACTGCTTTACACAAAAACGACACTTTTTTATTCAAAAAGGGAAAACAAAACGTTTTTTGCATCGTCGTCAGTTCTGAGAGCCCTAACTTTTGTTAGTTTTTATCTGTGTACAGAGGCTGTGATAGGAGGAGCTTGTTTTGGTGGATGAGTTGAACTTTTTATTGGTATCTTTTTTTTGGGACAAGACTTTTGTGATCAATTTAAATATCAGTTTTTGAAAGCATGGTATTACGAAAATACTAGCAATCCTAGGAGATGTTTTAATTTTTAGTTTTAACATTGCTCACTGTGCAGTACCATGGACTAAGTTAGCTTATTCTGTGTGGTCGAGTAACGATTACGGCGATACCAAATTTATATAGTTTATTTTTGTATTTTAGAAGGCCCTTTAAAAAAAAATGTATTTTTTAGTTGTGTATAACACAATTTTATGCATCGGCTGTCTTCTGATAGACCATAACTTTTTGCATTGTTTCCATAAACAGAGACGAGTAAGATGTTTTTAATGTGGTACAAACTGGTCGCAAAAAAAAATTATTTTTTAAATATGTGGATTTTGATCCATTTTATGGTGCGTGCGGGATGAACAAAAATCGCACATTCTTTGATTGTTTTTTTACAGAAAAATTTAACATCGTTAACCGTGAGCGGGTTAATTAATATGACACAGTTTAGGGCCAGTCAGTTTACGAACGTGGCGATACCAAATGGGTACTTTATTTAATATTTTTTTGAACTTTGTTTGGTGGGCGTTTGGGTCGTCCCTGTAAAAGGGGTAAAGGGCGGTGTAACGTGTTTTTATTTTATTTTATGTATTTGTGTTTTACTTTTTTTCAACCTTTTGATGATAAAATTTTTATACACTTTTTGTTTTACTTTATCCCAGACAGAGAGGGATTTAGTAACAGCAATCTTCAGAGTCTTCTGAGAAGGTTGGCTGTGTATTAGGAAGGCAGGCCAGACATAGCGTTGTTTGCTATTGCACTGGTCGCCATGACAACTGTCAGTCACGATGCGGCCACGAATGCATAGTGGGCATCGTGAACGTCCACAGACGGCTCAGGGAAGTGGACTTCAGATTCCCGGGACTGTCTGGTAGGTAGATCGTTGCTGCACTCTGCGGTGCAGCAGCAGCGACCGAGGAGGCGTCAGGCAGAAGGGGCTCCTTCCTCCTCCTAACGACGTTAGCTCTGATAGTCTTGAATTGATCCGTGCGAAGCAAAAAAAAAAACAAGTTAAGGGTTTAAACCACTCGCTCCGGGCTGGAGGCTCACTCTAGCCGGGGGTATGCAGCATGAAGCCAGCGGTATAATTACCGCTGTCCATTGTTGCGATCGGTGGCGCTGCCCCGTCTAGCCCGTCGCAATCTCCCAGGCACGTATGCCGATACGGCGTCCTTTTGCGGGAAGTCCTTACCCGGCTTGGCGTATGCATATGTCCAATGTCTGGAAGGGGTTAAAATAAGTTTCACGCCATTTCTCATTGATATGTTTGCGAATCAAGCTCCAACCTGAAACAATCTCCGCAGCCACATCAGCTATACCCAACCATTTATTCCATTTCCTGAAACCATCTACTGAGTCATAAGTTATGTATTTATCGCCTGTATAATTGGCATATATTTCAGCAATAGACGTCCTTTCGCTAGATTCGCTCCCCACGTCAGCCTATGAATAAACGTTATTTACCTCTTTCGCTGTCCACAACATCTTGCAAGCCTAGAAAGCTCGAGACATGTTTCTGATTTGCGCAAATATTGCTGTAACCACCAGCCAGAGAGTGTGCCTCCATCAACATTTCGCCGAGCCCAGAAGAGTGCACTCTCATCATCGCTGTCCCCATCGCCATTGAGTGCCTCCATTCAACTGTCCCAGCCGGGCAGAGTCCTCCATCAACTGTCGCAGCCGTGGAGAGTGCTTCCATCAACAGTCCCAGTCCGGAGAGTCCTCCATCAACTGTTCCCACCAGGTGAGTGCGCCACCATCAACTGTCCCCAGGCCGTAGAGTGCCGTCGCATCAACTATGTCCCAGCCGAGAGTGCTTTCCAGATCAACTGTCCAGCTGGAGAGTGCCTCGCATCATACTGTCCGCAGCCAGAGAGTGCCTCCCATCAACTGTCCCAGGCCAGAGAGCGCCCATCAGCTTAGTCCAGGCGAGAAGCGCCTCCATCGACTGTCCCAGCCAAGAGTGCCTCCATCGACTGTACAAGCCAGAGAGCGCCTCCATCGACTTTCCGCAGCCAGAGAGCGCCTCCATCAAGCTGTCCCAAGCCAGAGAGCGCCCCCATCTACTGCCCCACCAGAGAGTGCCTCCATCAACTGTCCGCAGTCCAGAAGTGCCTCCACAAGCTGTCCCAGCCGGAAGAGGTGGCTCCGATCGAACTGTCCCACCGGATAGTGCCTCCATCACTGTCCCAGCATCAGAGAGAGCCTCCATCAACTGTCCCAGCCGAAGAGTGAGCGAAGTATCAACTGTCTTCAGCCAGAGAGTGCCTCTGATCTCTGTCCGCCAGAAGAGTGCCGTCCCATCAACTGTCTCCAGCCAGAGAGTTGCCTCTAACAACTGTCCAAGCCAGAGAGTGCCTTTATCAACTGTCCCAGCCAGAGAGTGCCTCCATCAACTGTCCCCATCCATACAGTGCCCCAGTCGACTGTCCCCAGCCATAGTCAGCGACGCTCCATCGACTGGTTCCAGCCAGAAGAGCTCCTCAACGTCGACGTCCCAGCAATAAGTGCCTCCATCAACTGATCCCATCTGGAAGTGCCTCCATCAACTGTCCCAGCCAGAAAAGTGCCACCATCAACTTTGTCCCCAACCGAGAGAGCGCCTCCATATACAGTACCGACAGGGATTCTAGCAGGGACAAACCACCAGGGGATCAGCTGGATCTAACAGCCTATGCCTTTTCTTTTCCCTCATTATCGCTATCGTCCACGTCTCCTCACACTTACTGCTTATCGCCAAACAACCTCGTGCTGGACAATTACACTCTACATCTCCCCCTGCATACTACCCTCACACCAGTCGGCTGCCACCATCCTCTATCCCTGCTATTAATCCCTCTAGTAGGCCAAACACAAACCCTGCCAACGACTACAGTCTATCCTACGCTCCCACATGCTCCAACCCACACCACTGCTCCTTCTAGCTTCTGTGGGACATATCCCCCCCACCCAGGACCCCCCCAGCACATTCCCACCCATATCTCTGCCTCCTCGAACAGATTCACCACTACAAAAACCGCCAAACCCTCCAATCCAGATACACATCCCTCTGACCCCTGCTCCCCCTATGCCTCACCTTGGGAGCACTCTGGATGGCACAGTCCCTGTATGTAATAAACCACTTGAACTACATGAGTACTTGTTCATCTCACACAACTTGTCACTCCTTACATTGGTCTGACTGAAACGGCTGGCTGACCCCCTCTGACACAGTCTATCCCATGCCGCACTCTCTCTTTAGCGGCCTCCAACTTACCCACACTCCTCGCCTGAGTAACAGGAGCTTGGTGAGTTGTCGGCCTCCTCCAGTCGACACCTGTCGCCTTGAGTCTCCGCTCACACCTCTCCCTTCCGACGACACTACTCCTTGTTGAGGATCACTCTGTCTATAGCATCTACGCCCCCTCCAACCTCCAAGTGTGGCTGTTGTATCTAGCCTACCACTGCATGCCCTATCCACTGCCTTTCTTGACCACTTTGCATCCTGGCTACTATCTCACTTTCTATTCGGAGGGCGCGGGGGGTGGGGGCGAGGGACAATGCGGGGGAGGTGGCCCGGGGACGAGAGGGGAGATGCATGGAAGGGGACAAGTGGGTAGTGGACTTATCAACGGAACGAGGGCCAGATCGAGGGCACGCGGGGTGCCCCGACGTGCTGGGCTTGCCCTGAAGCGTAAGAGGGCATGGCAGCGTGTTGTTGCAACAGTTATGGGCGTCCGAGCGCAGGATTGGGGACTGACTTCTAGAGGGGGGGGGTCCGCAGAGTGGGGTGATCGGCTCGAAGGCAGGGTGCCCGAGACGGGAGGCACCGGGAGTGGGGGGGGGAAGGGGGGGGGCCTGCATGCAATGGATACCCTACCCGGCCGTGATTGCCACGGTGTGGAGCAAGTCATCGGCTTCTAGGGGGTGGGGGGGGGGGGTTTGTGGTTGTTACATGCGGGCCACCGGAGGGGCAAGCGGCGCAAGGGGGTGGTGCCGGGCGTGCGGGGTTGCAATGACGGATTTGCGGGGGACACCAGGAGTCGGCGTCACGGCCCCACCGGGGGATTGTGTTGTTGGGGAGTTGGGGGAATTGGGCCTTCATTTTGGCGGTAGGAGTTGCGAAGGCCCCCAGCCTGGCAGTCTGAGACATCAGCTTGACACGTGGTTAGGGGCAGGTGTCGTCAAGCTTGGCGTGCACGGCGGCGTCGACGCGTGGCTTGCGCTGGTGGCCTGTGTGTGGCCGGTGGCATAGTCCTAGTGGGTTGGGACAAAAACGACAACCACCAAATCCAATGAACAACAACACAAAGAGTCTCAAAAACCAGTTTCACGTCATGCGGGGGGGGTCCTTGAGGGAACTCGGGGGCTAGCCGGGGAGTGGGTGTTGTGATGGGGGGTGGGGGGGGGGAGCAAGGATCCTGCTGGAGTTTGCCGGACAGTGGGATTCGAATCTCATGGACCTGGAAGAGGAGTTATAAATAGAGCTCCGCATACAGGCAGTGGCGACAAGTGGCGGCGTATGCGCGTCTTGGTGTCTACAGGGGGAGTGACCGGGGGGAAACTAACAGGGCGTTGCGAGTGTGGGCACGGCACGCGGCTGTTGAGCGGTCGAGGGGGTCCACGCAAAAAATCCCCTCATACATAAAAGGAGGTCTGTCACGGAGGAAGACGAAAGAAAACCTTGGCGGGCAAGGAGGAAATATGGCCGAGACGATAGCGAAGGCGGGGCTCGGGTCTGGGGGCGAGCGAGGGGAGGCGAGGGAGGCAAGGGGGGGTTCAAATCTAGTGCGCCATGGTGGGGGCCACATCAGTTGTACTCCGACGCATCGGTGGCTGCGCATTGATGTGGGGAGGAGCCGTCGGGCTTGCAGTGCTGATGGGAGTTAAGTACGGATGCGTGTCTAGTGTTGGCGGTAGGCATCGGCCGGGGCCGGGGACAGGGTGGTGACGGTTAGCGGCAACAAGCGAAGTCACCATATGCCGGTAAGTGGCGGTGAGGGTGCGAAAGGCAGGTCGTCCCGCTTGGCGAAAAGTAATATGTACATAATCATCCTGCACGTGGGGGTGCGCCCAGCGGGAGCCCAGACGCTGACTGACGTTATGTCAAATACACTAGGGGGATCCAATAGTGCTCGCAAGACCAGCTCCGGTGGGGGACCCAGCGAACGCGGGGCCGTTGCTGCCAGGAGATTATGACCTGAAACGCATGCGAAGGCTCACAAGGATTGAGCTAGCGTCGCTAACCTCCGATCACCGGGGGTCCATCGGGGGGCCCGGCCATCCCTGCCTTGGACAGGCAGACAAGGACTTTTGCCATTCATTGGTTAGTCTTCTAGAAATGATCAAGCCAGGGCAAACAGGGGAGGAAATGAGCTTCAGCCTGCGAGGTCCCCAGCGGGCGGGGGGGTGGGTACGGCACTCTCCTCTAACCCTGTTAGAGTGGCAGGAAGCTGCGCTGCATGTGTAGGGAGGCCCGGGCCTTAGACTTCTTCGCCCACGGGTTGCACGCCGATGGGACAAGCTGCTCGCTCGGTTTACTGGTTCCAGCGAATCCAGTGACGCTCTGGGGGGGGCGCTGACGGCCTGAAGTCGTCTGATTCCACGTGGTGGACAATCGCCGATGGCGCTCAACACCCGGAGCTCGTCGAGGTGCTTTTCATATAACATCAAAACCAAGCACCTCAAAAACACACCAGTACAACACATCAACTAAATCACTTAACCACTCCATGGACGAATCTTCTCCCGAATATAAAGCCAGGCGCCCTTTAAATCAATTCTATGCATAAAAAATCAAAAGACTCCAATCCTGTAAAAGGAGAACGAGACCCATTGACAGGCGGGGGCCTGCCTCGTGCTGGGATCAGCGCGGAGATGGGGTCTGTGCGGCCCACGATCTACTGCTACGCGCTTGGATTGCTGGGGATGCCAGAGACTCGTCGCGGGCGGAGGCTACACAGTCATAGTCTTCAGCGGTGCCTCGAGGGGGGTTTAGTTTGGGGGGGGCCGACCGTCGTCGCTCCAGAGCTCGATCGGTGATCTGTGGACGCCCTTCCTCGGCTAAGGGAGGCGATGGGTTTTCCGGACGTCCGCCACCGACTCTACCAAAAATGTTCCTGGCCCTAGTGTGGGGGTGTAGTGTGGGGGTCTCCGCTTAGGTATCACCAAGTCAAACTTGTTGGAACTATGGAGGTATCAACTGACTAATAGGGAGGGTCCGGCATGGTGCCACTGGGAGACTGCTGGTGAGTGGCTACGGACATCCTCTATAGGGTAGGATAGCCATGATAGCCGTCTCTGCCAATGTTGGTGATCGGACTGTCGGAGATGGGCGTCCTGAGTATTGTGGTCCGCGTCGCGCTGTTGCTATACGAAACTTCCTGCTAGCTCGTGTTGTTGGCTACGCGACTGTTGGTTCCTCGGGGCATTGTTCATCGGACTTGGCTTTTTTTCTTATCGCAGATCTCCTCGTACCCCTCACTGATCGGACCTTCAGTGTCTCTCATTCTCATGTCACTCCTCCCCCTGCCTCTCTCTGTTTGTTGTCCCTCAGGGTCATCATGGTCCTTACTCTTCTGCTCTTACACTCTTGGCCTCGGAGTCACAACTCATAGCATCACCACGGCTTTCGCATTAACTACCTGTGATGCTGACGATACACAACACTACATCTCCGGCCCAAGATGTCACTTTCTCTACCTGCCCAGATCCTGACTGTCTGTCCTCCCATCTCCTCCTTCATCTCATCACGTCTCCTAAAACTAAATGTGAGAAAAACAAAACTCATCATCTTTCACATCCAACTCTACCCGCTGGTCCCCTGGATCTCTCTACCTCAGTCCAACGGCGAAACACTCGTCACCTTTTCCGTAGTTCCGCTGGCTTGGGTAATCCAAGACTCCGCTCTTTCAAACCACACATCCAAACCTGGCAAAAGGCACAATACCTTGCGTTGAGGAGAGAACGGTTTCAATTTTAAGAATCTAAGGTGTGAGACAATGGAGTTACGTTTAGATTTTTGGAGAGAGGATACCCTGAAGCGATGTACTCCAGAGAAGCAATATGGGAACGCATTTAAGATGTCCAAGGGACAGTTTGTTGTCCCAACTGAAAAGTACGAGGATGAGGGAATCTTTCCGAACGATTGTGTAGATTATGATGTGAGCAGCATCCCAGAACGTAAGATTATTACAAACAAACTGGGAAATTTTGAATTTGGTTTAAGTTTTTTAAGAAAGGTGGTAGGAAATACCCAAACTTAAAACAAATAGAAAAAGGTGGGCAGCCAAACGTGCCCGGGTTGGTTCGGGGAGTCTTTTGGAAATAGATCCAAACCAAAAAAAACATGGCCAATCATGCCCTTGGTGGGCTTTTAAATAATCCAGGGGTTTGCTTTTTGCGCTCCCCCAAATGGAAAAAAGGGAAAAGGGTTTCAGAGTAATTTTACGAAAAAGGGAAATTTGACAGCCCATTTCTTTAATTGCGGGGAAAAAAAGGGGTTTGTAAATTTAAAAAAGTGACTTGCGTCTGTGGCAAATACATGGGGGAAGCCCTTAGAGATTTCCGCATGCGCATGGGGGAAACATTTTTAAATGATATTAAAAATACAGAGTTTCCCCCCATTGCAAAAACATGTAGTACCGAAAAAGGTTTGGAGACCCAAAAAATTGAAAAATTTAAATGGGAACGACCTTTTTGCCCCCCTCCGGATGGGGGGGGGGGGGGGTTTGGGGAAACAGACTGCTTTTTACAGAGAGAGACGGAGTGGATATTAAAAATTAAAAAGACTTTTCCACGGGGGTCTAAATAAACGCCTGGATTTTTTTGGGCTTATTTGTTTTGGTCACTTATGTGAGAGAATAGCATATACTGTACCCGGGGGGGGGGGGGGGGGGGGGGGGGTGGGGGGGGTAACCTTTTTCCTTAGCTAAATTGCTAAAACCTTTGGGGTTTAAATATGGGATGTGGGTCATTAATATCTGGGCGACTTGTTTTAAAAAAATTTGAAACCTCTATTTTTTTCTAGTACCGGGTTTGTTAAACTGTCAACTGCCTTTTAAAAAACCTGTTGTTTCATTGGTTTATATAATACCCAGCCGGGGAAAACTCGGCCCTTTTGCCGGGCCCCACGCCTTTTTGTTTTGGTTGTAGGCTGCGATCAGCTAAATCAGTCACATGACCCCGTCCCGACCGCCGGGAAAGTCGGG
>JAODAL010021560.1:0-66794 GCA_025379985.1 Phyllomedusa bahiana | reverse complement strand
TGCTTTTCTAGACCTCTGGTGCCCTCTAGTGGACTGTCTGTAATCTCGCTGGCTGGATTCCCTTCTTGCTGAATCCTGATTTTGATTTGAGGCTCCTGTGTCATGGAACATTTCCTCCATCACATTCTCCGCCTCCTCCGCTGAGTGGCAAAGAACCGGTGGCCCCTGCTCTGGGAGAATCTTCAGCACCGCCAGGAATTGTAGATGAAAACGGACCTGTTTTTTCACTAAAGTGGAACATATAGGAGAGAATAGCTTCCTTTTCCTAGCCACCTCAGCAGAGTAATCGGCAAAAAGAAGCAGCTTCTGCCCCTTGTACTGCAGAGAATCTTTCTTAGCTCGATATGTTTGCAATAGGGTTGATTTTTCAGCGTAGTCAAGGTATCTTACTATGACCGCCCTTGGTGGCGGTGATCCGCCATTTTTTGTCACAGGTCTTGGCGGGCCTATCCTGTGGGCCCTTTCTACTTTCATCGGGGTCTTAAGTCCTAGTATTTTAGGAATCTCTTCTGCACATATTTTAGGTAGTAAACCTTGCGGGATATCCTCACTCAGCCCTATAACCCTCACGTTATTTCGGCGGGATCTATTTTCTAAATCCTCAACCTTGTTCTCCAGGTATTCCGTTCTCTTAAAAAGTCTCTCCATAGAACTCCGCACATCTAGCAGGTCATCCTCCACTCCATTTGTTCTCTCCTCCAAATATGCTATCTGTGCTTTGTTTTTATCAACATCTGCCTTGATAGTGCTAAAAGCTGCAGAGACTGCTGTGGATACTGACTTTGCCACTATAGACTCTAATGAGGCCATGATGTCTGGCGCCAGAAGTTTAGCCACCGTTATCGCCATGGATTTGCACGAGATTGCTAGCCCCGGTACCTGTTCATCAAAGTCCTCCCTCTCACCTGGGGTAATGATACTGTCACCATCTCCTTGTATGGCCCTGGGTGACTGGGGGTGAGAAGTGTTGGGGTCTGGCCTGTGTAAAGTGTCACTGTCCCTTGGGTCGTACATATTAGCCCCATTATGTTTTAGGGCACGTGAGGCACGCTGTTGCCTAGGGGCCAGCAACTGAGCATTTGCCATATTGGAGCATTCAGTGTCCGATTCAAATATGGACTCCTGCGCCCCATCCTCCTCCAGCACTGCCTGTATGGCCACCTGCTGAGCCTGCTCCTGTTCCTGGGGCTGCCTCTCTCCTGCATGATGTGGTCTTACTTGCCCAGTGGATGCAGCTCCTTGCTGTGGGAACGTGTCGCTGACCTCCTGGATGATTTCCTCCTCCTCCTCTCCCTCTTGCCACCCGGCGGCTGCCTGGGAAGGCTGCGATGTCTGCGGCTGTGAGAGGACGCGTCCGCTCCTCGTGGAGCGCGGAGGGTCGGACGCCATCTTGATTACAGCGGCACTCGCTGCTGGGATGCTCCGCTTCTGCACACGGGATCCCCGCAATTGCACAAATCCTCCGCACCGGTCTGGTTACGGAGCTTTCACCCGGCTCCAGCAAGAGCCGTTTACTGCTGCCGAATAGCCGCGGGGAGCGCTGAAATCAGCGGGATGGAGCGGGAGCACTCACTCCGTGCGACCGCTCGTGTGCGCGCCGGAACCGGAAAAAAACCAACCATCTCATTGTTGACGGGGCAACCAACTGGAATTCCACCCTCCACATGCTCCAGCGATTGTGGCAGCAGCGCAATGCCATTACGCAGTACGAAGTGACACATGGCCTGACAAGCAGCGGTGCGGACCTCGGGGTGTTGAGCCACCGAGAGTGGAGGCAGGTGAAAGAGCTCTGCACCATCCTTGTCAGTTTTGAAGAAGCCACCAAAATGGTCAGTGCGGACAATGCCCTTGTCAGCATGACCATTGTGGTGATCTTAGTTCTGGAACGATCGTTGGACACTCTGAAACATCAGGTCCCGCCAGCGACGGAGGAGGAGACGGACACAGATGCGGACACGGAGCCTTTCTCTCCGTCGAATCCACAAGGCCCGACAGTTTCACAATTTTATCATTAGGCAGTGGTTCGGGGTCCAGGGCTAGTGCAAGGCGGCGCATCAGCTCTCAGGGTGCATCATCTGAGGCAAGTCAGGGCTGTGTTGAAGCTGTGCCGGAGGAAGCGGAGGAGGAGGAGGTATTCCTGGACACCGACATTACCGATGTCCCTGCCTTGGAAAGAGGTTGGCGCGAATTTGAGGCGGAGGAGGAAGATGAGGAAGATCAGTTTGCTAGTGCCCCTCGACCCAGAGGCTTGGGAAATCAAGGCTCCATCTCTCACATGAGTGCTTGGATGCTCCATTTCCTCCAACATGATCCTCGCATTAAGGCCATCAAAATGAACAACAGTTACTGGGTGGCCACCCTCCTGGATCCCCGGTACAAAACCAAACTCAGCACTTTCCTTCCACCCACCCAAATAGAGAGTAAAATGCAGGAAATGGAGACCTTGCTGATTGATCAACTGGAGACATCTGTTTCGTCTGCTTCACGTTCTTCAAATGTCACGGTGGAACAACGTCAGCGACGTGACAGCAGTAGAGTGCCAAGTAGCCGCAGCGGCAGCAGCAGGCAAGGTGGCAGAAGCCTAATGGGTGACCTCTGGCAATCTTTATTTACCACCTCACCAACGCATGTAATGCAGGGCACACATACAACACACAGAGACCGGCTTAAGATCATGGTGCATGACTATCTGCGTCTCAACACCGATGTTTTTGGATGTGTTCCGGACCCAATTGACTTCTGGGTATCCAAAATGGATGAATGGCCCGAGCTCGCTCGCCACGCCATAGAGGTGTTGTCCTGCCCAGCAGCCAGCGTCATATCTGAGCGGACCTTCAGCACAGCTGGAGGAGTCATTACAGACAAACGCATCCGGCTTTCCACAGATAATGTGGATCGTTTGACTTTCATCAAGATGAATCAGGCATGGATCTCTGATGATGTTGTGGCCCCAATTGCCGAGGTCACCGATTAGTTGCCGGTCTACTTCACATTCCTCTTCAAACAGAAATGGTCCTCTTGAAAACTTTTTTTTTTAAATGATCATTTCTTACTGCAATTTTTATTCTCAGTTCCCAAAAGTTCATTTTGCTGGTTTTGCTGTGAGGAGACTGTAAAAGACACCAAGGTTTCATGACAAAACCGTATTCCATTTACTCACTTCATCTTTAGAATTTTTCGCATTGTCAATGGTTTTGGGGTCATGGTGCTGTGAGATACAGCTATAATCATGGTCCTTTGGAACAGAAATGTGGCTTCTAAGTGGCATTTCTCCCTCACAATTTTTAACAGTGGCTGAGAAGTCATTTTTATAATTTTTTGGGGTCATGGTGCTGTGAGATACAGCAATAATCATGGTCCTTTGGAACAGAAATTTTAAAAATGTGTTTTCTAGAATTAAACTACTAAAAAAAACTTGCATGTACAAAATAGCTGATACAAAAATTCCTGTGAACTGTACAAGGGAGGTACAGGAAAACTTGAACAGATGTAGGTTACCCAGGACAGGTATAGTCAATGTCCAGTTCACCTCCAATGGTGGTTCAAAGACTCCTTTTCCCGGCACTTTTTAATCTGTGGGTCAGACAGGTTTAATGGTCATACTGCGGTACAGGATAGATATAGTTAATGTCCAGTTCAACTAAAATGGTGGTTAAGAGACTCCTATTTCCGGCAATTTTTTTAATCTGGGGGTCATGGAGGTTTGCGGCTCATGCTGTGGCTCAGGACAGGGATAGTCTATGTCCAGTTCAACTAAAATGGTGGTTAAGAGACTCCTATTTCCGGCACTTTTTTTAATCTGGGGGTCATGCAGGTTTGCGGCTCATGCTGTGGCTCAGGACAGGGATAGTCTATGTCCAGTTCAACTAAAATGGTGGTTAAAAGACTCCTTTTTCCGGCACTTTTTAAATCTGTGGGTCATGCAGGTTTGGGGCTCATGCTGTGGCCCAGGACAGATATAGTCAATGTCCAGTTCAACTAAAATGGTGGTTCAAAGACTCCTTTTTCCGGCACTTTTTAATCTGTGGGTCATGCAGGTTTGGGGCTCATGCTGTGGCCCAGGACAGGTATAGTCAATGTCCAGTTCAACTAAAATGGTGGTTCAAAGACTCCTTTTTCCAGCACTTTTTAATCTGTGGTCAGACAGGTTTAATGGTCATACTGCGGTCCAGGACAGATATAGTTAATGTCCAGTTCAACTAAAATGGTGGTTAAAAGACTCCTATTTCCAGCACTTTTTTTAATCTGGGGGTCCTGCAGGTTTGGGGCTCATGCTGTGGCCCAGGACAGGATAGTCTATGTCCAGTGAAACTAAAATGGTGGTTGAAAGATTCCTTTTTCTGGCATTTTTTTTTAATCTGGGGGTCATGCAGGTTTGGGGCTCATGCTGTGGCCCAGGACAGGGATAGTCTATGTCCAGTGAAACTAAAATGGTGGTTCAAAGACTCCTTTTTCCGGCACTTTTTAATCTGGGGTCATGCAGGTTTGGGGCTCATGCTGCGTTCCAGGACAGGGATATTCAATGTCCAGTTCAAGTAAAATGATGGTTCTAATCATACTGCCTTCTGGCACTTTTTAATTTGTGGGTCATGCAGGTTTAAGGGTCATGCTGTGGTGCAAGACAGGGATAGTGAATGGTCTGTGACTTTTTTTCTGTGGCTTTTATAACCTAAGTGTGTTGCATAAGATGTAGCACGTATCCATTTTACAGTTGTGGATGTTAATTCCAGCTTCTCCAGCCCTGTTTGGGTGTAAGAATGAAGGTGTTGTTCCTCTCCCATAGACTTTAATGGTCATCGGCGATAATCTTTTATCGACTATCGGAAATCGTCTTGATAATTGCCGATATCGACTATCGACCCAATGACGATAGTCAACGTAATCGCTCATCGCTACAGATTAGTAATAAGCCTAATGTAAAACCACAAAGAAATATGAATAATAAACATAAAAATATTAAAAACATAGACACCCTAGTTATTACAGCATAATTTATAGTACTTAGGGAGGCTGTCAAGCGGTTTATGGTATCCCATCTGAGAGCAGGATGTGACAGGGAGAAAAGCTGAGCTCTGTGATATAGGGTTATATGATCGGGAGTAGGAATTCTGAGTAAAAGGACAAAAAATCTGGGAAACTGAAAGCTCTGCTGACCCCACCCACATACTGTATGTTAACAGAACTGCATCAGTTGCAAAGGCTTCATTTTTTACAAGAATATCGGAATCAGACCTCCTCTGATTGACAAAGGTTTGCCTTTTCTGATGAGTCATGTTTTCTGCTTCATCTAATGGATGGACATTGTTGTGTTAGGTGAGAAACATCAGAGAACAAACACCCTGCAACCAGCGATGGAGGGACACAAACTGTTGTTGGCATCCTTATGGTGTAGGGGAATGTATTCATTCCATACATTGGACCCACTTATCCATGTGGAAAGCACTCTCAACTAGTGTTGAGCGATTATTATCGGCAAAGTTGAAATCGGCACAGTTTTTATGTTGATCGAAAGTTTTAGATCATGCGATAATTTAGGTTAAAATCTGTGCATCATCTATTAAGATCGCGCCATTTTCGGCGCTTCCTGTCATTTTGGCGGCCAGCAAATCAGCTTACAGAATAGAGCAGGGTGAGATGTGTGTGCGACGTCATGACTGGGATATGTATGGTTGCGATTGGCTGGAAAAATTACATGACCTCGTTTTACATAGAACAGCCCTTCCTGTTCAGTCACAGTGTCTCTCAGCGTCTCAGAGCAGTAGGATGTGCGCTCTGCTTGTGTCCAAACAGCTCAGCGAAATTAATCTATTTCTTCACAGAGAAAGCTCTACTGTTAGCTGTGATCCTTACAAGTTAGTTAGAGTAGAGATTAGAAGAGTTTATGTAGTTAGGTCGAGAATTATAACGGAGCATCTACCGCTGTAAAGTCACCGGGGGGAGCAGTGGGGGCGCCCCCGCGGGCGAACACGGACAAGCTATATAAAGAATACTGGATAAAGTTCACCAAGACCTAGTGTAGACATTGCACTGCAAAAAGCTTTATTATTAACAGTTTTCTATTGAAAATTTCCTGGATATTGGGCAGCCTGAATTATATTAGGATACACATCTTTTCTAGTAACTGCAGGTCTCTTTGTTAGGTGCAAAACTCCACTTTAATTCTCAGTTTTACATTTCAGACAGGTGTTCATTTTCAATTTTGCCCATTCCACCTTTGTTGATATATCCACCTTGCAGTTAAATTAGAATCCAGCAATTTTGTATTCAGCACAGGTTGATAGGTGCCAAAAATACCTTGTATTATCTGAATACATTACAGATACGTGTTTTTTGCACTTTTGCCCAGTCCACCTTGCACTTAAATGTGAATACTGCAATTTTGTAGTCACCACAGGTGAATTGAAAGGTGCCAAAAGTACCTTTTATTATCCGAATACATTACAGATACGTGTTTTTTGCACTTTTGCCCAGTCCAATTTGTTGATAGAGCCACCTTGCATTTACATTTGAATCCTGCTTTTGTGTAGTTACCACAGGTGAATTGATAGGTGCCAAAAAATACCTTTTATTATCCGAAATACATTACAGATATGTTTTTTGCACTTTTGCCCAGTCCAGATTTGTTGATAGAGCCACCTTGCAGTTAAATTTAAATTTCCAGCAATTGTGTAGTTACCCACAGGTGAATTGATAGGTGCCAAAAAAATACCTTTTATTATCCGAATACTTACAGATACTTGTTTTTTCTCGTTGGCGCACTATAGCTTTGTTATTGAGGCACCTTGCACTTAAATGTGAATACAGCAATTTTTTTAGTCACCACAGGTGAATTGAAAGGTGCCCAAAATACCTTGTATTAACAGAATACATTTCAGATAGTGTTTTTTCACTTTTGGCGCAGGCCAGCTTTGTTGATAGATTTACTTTGCAGTTAAATTGAATACAGCAATTTTGTAGTCACCACAGGTGAATTGATAGGTGCCAAAAATACCTTTTATTATCCGAATATATTTCAGATACGTGTTTTTTCACTTTTGCGCAGGCCAGCTTTGTTGGATAGATCTACTTTGCATTTAAAAATTTGAATACAGCAATTTTGTAGTCACCACAGGTGAATTGATAAGGTCCAAACATACCTTTTATTATCCGAATACATTTCAGATACGTGTTTTTTCACTTTGCCGCAGGCAAGCTTTGTTGATAGATCTACTTTGCAGTTATATTTGAATCCAGCAATTTTGTTTTGATTGGGGATTTGAGAATAGCTGTGATTTGTCGTCTTTTAATAAGAGACTTTCCAAAAACTTCTTCCATACCTTTCAAATTTTTAAAATTTTGAACATGGAGCGAAATTCAGGTGGTAAGCGAGCAAGAGGGGGTAGGGACATGGAGGTAGAGGTACGAGAGAAGGTGCTCCGTCCAGTGCTGGTGACAACACGCATGCCAGCGGATTGTCAGTTGCAGGACCGTCAGGCTTGTCATCGCTGGGTCAGGGCCCTGTGAATCTCAGTAACGAACAGTGTCGCCAATCTGTCCTTCAGTGGTTAATGCAACCTGCATCCAGCAGTCTTACCTCCTCGTCCTCCCAGTCACGGCCACAAATGTCATCATCAGCATCACCAGCATCCGTCCAACATGAAGCAGCCCAAATGTCAACTCGTGTACCCACCACTGTGGATAATCCATTTTCTGAAGACCTAGTTGATTACAAAATGCGGTTGGGGTCAAAAGGCATGTTAAAAGATCAAGAGGCCAAAGAGGATGATTTTCTTGCTCTGACGCCCAGTTACTGATGCCATCAGAGGAGGAGAAGGAAGCCGGTCAATCGGCAAAAATCCCGGGCGGTCGGCAACGCCTTGCAGTCCCTCTTGCTTGTAACCCGCAGCTCCTAGATGCAGAATGTCAGGACGACCGTCACCTGTGTTGATGATGATTATGACGACATTGCGGATCCAACGTGGTCTTTTCAGCAGAATTTGCTTGCGAAGCGTTCATCATGGACGAGGAGGAAGACGATGGGGTAGTGTCAGTACGGGTTCCCCTCAAAAAAGGTGAGAGGGCGTCGCAGAAGTCCGCTGATATGATTCCACTAGCCACGGTCAGCGCAAACCCCACTCCTTGCTTATCGCCGTCAAGCGATGGGCCTTCTTTGAGCAAGCCTCTGATTCACCCAGTGATGTCATATGCCGCCTTTGCCGTAAACGCTAATTTAGAGGCAAAAAACCTTAGGTGGTTAACCACCACCAACTGTTAGTCACATGCAGCGAATGCAGGAGTTGAAATGGAGGCTAGACTTGGCCAAAAAAGGCCAGACCGACACCGGGCCTCCAACCACTGTCACACACACTGTCACACACGCCACCACAAAGCGTTCCTCAGCTGCCCATGTCTCTCAGAGTCATGATCAGGGATCAGCCTCCGCTTCAGCCTCCACCGTCGCCCGAGTACCCACCACCACCACCGGAGACCCATCCTACCCCTTCTCCTTCCACCAGTTTGACGACCTGCACGCCGTTACAGCGGCCAGTTAGCAGCCACCCTTCTGTCTTCCAGGTTTGGGAGCAGAAGAAACACTTTAACCCAAACCATCCCAAAGCCAAAAGGCTGAATGTGGGCCATTGCCAGGCTTTTGGCCTTTGAATTGTTGCCTTTGAGTCTGGTGGACACAGTTTGGTTCCCCCACATCATGGTCTTGCCTGCCCCAATACCAATTGCCGTAGCAGGCAATTCTTTGCCAGGAACCGTCCTTGCCCTGGCCAGCCAGGGTCATCTAAAATTTCAAGCGTTGTTTGCATCTGTGGCCGGAAAAGTCCATCGGACCACCGACACATGGATTAGTAAGCACGGCCAAGGCCGCTATATCTCTGTGACAGCTCACTGGGTGAGCTGGGTGGATGTCTCTGGGGGTGACGGTGGCTCTCAGGCTCGGCGCCACACTCTTCAAAACCGCAGGGATGGTGCAGGGTTCTTTCCCCCAAGGTCCTCTGGTGGCATCACGTGCCCAGAGAAACCAGGCCGTGTTGAATTTTCTTGGAGACCGTCCACACACAGGTCAGGAGCTGTGGACGGCTCTCCGCAACGAGACCGAGCGCTGGCTGGGTGCCAAGAACCTTGTGCTAGGCAAGGTGCTGTGCAATAACGGGCGAAATCTGCTGGCCGCCATTAAGATCGGTAGGCTGGAGCACATCCCTTGCCTGGCACATGTCATGAACCTTGTCGTCCAGAAATTTTTAAAGAGCTACCCGGGTCTGGACTGCCTGCTGAGGGGAAAGGGTCGAAGTCTAAGTTCGCACTTCCGCCGTTTGCACCCTGCTTCGTCCCGCCTGGCTGCGTTGCAGCGTCAGCTCGGCCTCCCCGTCAACCGTCTCATTGTTGGACGTGGCAACACGCTGGAATTCCCCCCTCCACCCTGCTCCAGCGATTGTGGCTGCAGCGCAATGCCTTACGCAGTACGAAGTGACACATGGCCTGACAAGCAGCGGTGCGGACCTCGGGGTGTTGAGCCAAAGAGGTGGAGGCAGGTGAAAGAGCTCTGCACCATCCTTGCCAGTTTTTTAAGAAGCCACCAAAATGGTCAGTGCGGACAATGCCCCTTTTCAGCATGACCATTGTGGTGATCTTAGTTCTGGAACGATCGTTGGACACTCTGAAACAACAGGTCCCGCCAGCGACGGAGGAGGAGACGGACACAGATGCGGACACGGGGCCTTTCTCTCCATCAAATCCACAAGGCCCGACAGTTTCAAAATTTCATCGGTCTTTTATTAGGCAGTGGTTCGGGGTCAGGGGCTAGTGCAAGGTGGCGCATCAGCTCGCAGGGTGCATCAACTCAGGCAAGTCAGGGCTGAGTTGAAGCTGTGACGGAGGCAGCGGAGGAGGAGGAGGAGGTATTCCTAGACACCGACGTTACCGACGTCCCTGCCTTGAAAAGAGGTTGGCACGAATTTGAGGCGGAGGAGAGAGATGATGAAGATCAGTTTGCTAGTGCCCCTCGACCCAGAGGCTTGGGAAAAACAAGCTCCATCTCTCACATGAGTGCTTTGGGTGCTCCATTTCCTCCAACATGATCCTCGCATTAAGGCCATCAAAATGAACAACAGTTACTGGGTGGCCACCCTCCTGGATCCCCCGGGACAAAACAAAACTCAGTACTTTCCTTCCCCCCACCAAATAGAGAGTAAAATGCAAGGAAATGGGGACCTTGCTGATTGATCAATTGGGACATCTGTTGCGTCTGCTTCACGTTCCCAAATGTCACGGTGGAACAACATCAGCGACGTGACAGCAGTAGAGTGCCAAGTAGGCGTAGCGGCAGCAGCAGGCAAGGTGGCAGAAGCCTAATGGGAAACCCTTGGCAATCTTTATTTACCACCTCACCAACGCATGCAATGCAGGGCACACATCCAACACACAGAGACCAGCTTAAGCTCATGGTGCACGCGTATCTGCGTCTCAACACCCCAAAGTTTTTTTTATGTGTTCCAGACCCAATTGACTTTTGGGAATCCAAAATGGACGAATGGGCCCCAGCTGGCTCGCCACGCCATAGAGGTGTTGTCCTGCCCCGCAGCCAGCGTCATATCTGAGCGGACCTTCAGCACAGCTGGAGGAGTCATTACAGTCAAACGCCCCTCCGGGGTTTCCACAGATAATGTGGATCGTTTGACTTTCATCAAGATGAATCAGGCATGGATCTCTGATGATGTTGTGGCCCAATTGCGAGGTCACCGATTAGTTGCCGGTCTACATCACATTCCTCTTCAAAAAAGAAATGGTCCTCTTTTAAAACTTTTTTTTTTAAAAAGATCATTTCTTACTGGGAATTTTATTCTCTTTTCCCAACAGTTCATTTTGCTGGTTTTGCTGTGAGGAGACTGTAAAGACAGCAAGGTTTATGACAACACCGTATTCATTTACTCACTTTATCTTTTGAAGTTTTCGCATTGTCAATGGTTTTGAGGTCATGTTGCTGTGAGATACAGCTATAATTATGGTCCTTTGGAACAGAAATGTGGCTTTTTTAAATGGCCCTTTCTCCCTCACAATTTTTAATAGTGGCTGGAAATCATTTTTATAATTTTTTGGGGTCATGTTGCTGTGAGATACAGCAATAATCATGGTCCTTTGGAACAGAAATGTGGCTTCTAAATGGCATTTCTCCCTCACAATTTTTAACAGTGGCTGAGAAGTCATTTTTATAATTTTTTGGGTCATGCTGCTTTGAAATGCAGCAATACTAAGGTCCTTATTATAAAACAAATGTTGTTTCTAACAGACACTTGTTTTCACAATTGTCCCAAAATGGCCCCAAGGGGCATGCTTTGAATTTTTGGGGCATTTTGCTGTGCATGCGCTATACTACAGGTCCTATTATAAATAAATGTTGTTTCTAACAGACATTTGTTCTTCACAAATTGTCAAAAGTGCTCAAGGGTCATGTTTTGCATTTTTGGGGGGATTTTGCTGTGACATGCAGCTATACTACAGGTCCTATTATAAAAAAAATGTTGTTTCTAACTGACATTTGTTCCTCACCATTGTCAAGAGTGGTCCAAGGGTGATGGTGCTGTCAGAAACAGGAATAGGTAGGGACACTGTTAATGGACACATATTGCAAAAAGACAATTGTCAAGAGTGGGTCAAGGGTGATGGTGCTGTCAGAAACAGGGGAATAGGTAGGACACTGTTATGGACACATATTTGCAAAATGACTTGTTTTTGCAACATCTTTAAACATAGCTATCAATCCCTGTATTTAGACAAACCATTTAATACAATTAAAAAAAGAGAAACAAAGACCCTGGTGGGTTCCATCCTTTTTTTAAACATGTGTTTTCTAGAATTAAACTACTAAAAAACTTGCATGTACAAAATAGCTGGTAAAAAAATAACCCCTGAATTGTACAAAGGGAGGTACAGGAAAAATTGACCAGATGTTGGTTATTAATAGAAAAAGGAGTATGGAGCACGGACAGAGAACAAAATACAGAGACAATTTCCTCCAGCACGTTGAGTAAAATGAGAAAAAAGAATGCCAAGAAAAAGGGCACCTGGGTGGAAAAAGGAGCGTTAACCACCAGTATTTCCAAGTGAAGCTCAATTGGTCCGCACTCAACGGAAGGCAAGCGCTACCCAGGACAGGGACAGTATATGTCCAGTTCAACTAAAATGGTGGTTGAAAGACTCCTTTTTCCAGCACTTTTTAATCTGGGGGAATGCAGGTTTGGGGCTCATGCTGTGGCCCAGGACAGGTATAGTCAATGTCCAGTGAAAAATAAAATGGTGGTTGAAAGACTCCTTTTTCCGGCACCCTTTTTTAATCTGGGGTCATGCAGGTTGGGGCTAAAGCTGTGGCCCAGGACAGGTATAGTCAATGTCCAGTGAAACTAAAATTGTGGTTGAAAGACTCCTTTTTCCGGCACTTTTTAATCTGGGGTCATGCAGGTTTGGGGCTCATGCTGTGGCCCAGGACAGGTATAGTCAATGTCCAGTGAAACTAAAATGGTGGTTGAAAGACTCCTTTTTCCAGCACTTTTTAATCTGGGGGTCATGTAGTTTTGGGGCTCATGCTGTGGCCCAGGACAGGTATAGTCAATGTCCAGTGAAACTAAAATGGTGGTTGAAAGACTCCTTTTTCCGTCACTTTTTAATCTGGGGTCATGCAGGTTTGGGGCTCATGCTGCATTCCAGGACAGGGATATTCAATGTCCAGTTCAAGTAAAATGGTGGTTCAAATCATACTGCTTTCTGGCACTTTTTAATTTGTGGGTCATGCAGGTTTAAGGCTCATGCTGTGGTGCAAGACAGGGATAGTGAATGGTGTGTGATTTTTTTTTTCTGTGGCTTTTATAACCTAAGTGTGTTGCCTAAGATGTAGCACGTATCCATTTGACTGTTGTGGATGTTAATTCCAGCTTCTCCAGCCCTGTTTGGGTGTAAGAATGAAGGTGTTGTTGCTCTTCCATAGCCTTTAATGGTCATCGATCATAATCTACTATCGACCATCGACTATCTTGTCGATGATGGTCGACTTTCGACCATCGGCCAATGTCGATGGCCAACGTAATCGCTCATCACTACTCTCAACCAATCTGAATATGAATCCATCCTTACAGATGATGTATACATGCTAATTGATTTCCAGAGGGCAAGCGGCATCTTCCAGCACTTCCATGTACTACACTGATTACCTAATTCCCCAGGCTTTGATCTGAGCATTTGTGGGACCACCTCGATCATCATGTTTGCTCTACGGTCCACCCACACACCCTTCAGCAGTTGTGGGATGCAGTCAGCATGGTTCCAGATATCTGTGACCATCTACCAGCACCTTATAGAGTCACTCCCAGTCCATTTAGCTGCTGTCTGTGCTGTACACGGCGGTTACTCTGAATTTTAGCTGGTGGTCATAATAATATGACTCCATTATGTAAAACAGAAATATAAAAAAATTAACACGACTGGTATTGCCACATCTGTAAATGCTGTAAAGGGGGAATTTTAATGACATATTTTTACCATTTTGTGCATAAGTTAAAGCTTTACTTGTTAATACAAAGAAAACCTGCTTTATTTTTGTTATATATAATACAGCATAATTGGTAATGTATCAAGTTCTAGTGTAGCGACATATATTGTGTACCATTAGAAAACTCATTTCCACTCATTGTTTTGTTTCATGCCCCGAAGATCAGAAAAGTATCTAAGTTCATTCCAGCAGTAACAATATATTTATTCACCCCGTCTCTACCATGGCAATACGAGTTTATCTCATTCTTCCCAAAGGAAATTAAATAAAAACCCAATGTGGCCAAACTAAAAGTCTTCAAATACCTCTTTAAACTTTCAGAGAACTATTCCTTGTCTTGCAATGAGTATGTTTGATGTGTAATACTTAAACTCATATAAGAGCAGCAATTGAGATTCAGAGACTAAAATAATGAACAGGCCCTTCGGCAGTACAGCCGTACGAGCTAGAGTAATAAAAAAGGGAAACATAGAAGGAAGAGCACTTTACTATCAGTGAGCAATAAACACATCAACTATAGATGGTAAAGCAGAATGTATATGGTCTTCAGAGTATTACATATTCATAGCTGAATTGTCGTGTAGACTTTTTGTTTATTAAATGTATAATTACACATTAACAGCATTCTGTAAAATGACTATATTAGATCTTAAACATATCACCGGGAGATTTATGAGAAAATACTACTTATAATATGCAATATACAGCAGTTTAAGTAGTAAGTGAGTCCCGGGCAGCTATGCAAAACCTGCACATTGATGTCATAACAGACCCCATCTTTTAATTCTGTAAACTCTATGCTGTCAAAACACTTAGTTATGTTGAACAGGAAGGCAAATATTGAGGTAGAGTGTTGGATGAATAATAATTGCTTCTCTGCCACTGAAAAATGAGTTTTTTTTGTGAGGCAAATAATTTATTAAATAGAATAGGTACCAAATCTAGTTTAAGGATTCTCTTTTTGTATTAAACCCTCACATTGTTGGATGTTACTAGGTAAGGGTAAGACTGGGATAGGATAACCATTATAAGATAATATAATTGTTATGTTTTTTGGGAAATCTTGTTGTAAGTATTTGCCTGAGGATTCCATGAATGAAAGGGGGTCTGCTGAGCTGGGCGAGTATTTAAAATCGGGATGAGAAGGGAGGCCAATATAGGAAATTTATGGGTAGATAGGTTATAGAGGGGGCAGACTATATCGGCGGGTGGAAAAGTGAACTGTGGGGGGTGGATTAGACCAGTGGATAAGGACATCCATGTGTTTCAAACCAGCATTGAAGATGTAGGTGCACAAAATATCTAATGTAATCTCATGCTGTCTACCAAAGGTGTAATGTATAATCCCATGCCGTCTACTAAAAGTGTAATGTATAATCCCATGTCGTCTACCAAAGGTGTAATGTATAATCCCATGCCGTCTACTTAAGGTGCAATCTATAATCCCATGCCGTCTACTGAAAGTGTAATTATATATATATAAATATATAATATATAATATATTATATATAATATATTATTATATATTATATATATATATTAATATATATATATATATATTAATAATATAATATATATATATATTTTATATATTATATTTATATATATATATATATATTATATAAATATATAGGAGAGCTTTAAATATATTCTGGGGAAACTGATAGCAAAATGTATTCCTATGGGAAACAAGTATAGACGATTAAAATTAAATACATCATGTTTTCTATATTCAGTTAAAAGTGCAATAGATAATAAAACAGGGCATTTAAAAAGTATATAAGTCAGAGGGGTCAGCATAAGTGTTTGAAAATTACAAAAATCTTAATAAAATTTGTAAAGGTGATGAAAAATACAAAAATGAAAGGCAAATGGCCAATGACAGCAAAACAAACCCCAAGAAATTCTTTGAACATGTAAATGCTAAAAAACCCGAGTCAGAGCATGTGGGAACCTTAAATACCAATAATGGAGAAGGCAGAACTACTAAATAGGTTCTTCAGCTCTTTATATACTAACCAGGAGAAAGTAGCCTATGTGGACGTGCCCAGAGCGGATGTAAGTGTCATCAGTACTATTGGGTGCAGGGCTAGAGGTGATGGTGGAGTCCAGTGCGAATGTAGGTGGTGCCAGTACTGTTAATCCACAAACTAATATAATAAATTGGCTGAGTGTAGAAATGATCCAAGACAAGTTAAATACACTGAATGTGAATAAGACTCCAAGCCCAGATGGCTTACACCCAAGAGTTCTTAAAGAGCTCAACTCGGTTATCTTTGTGCCCTTGTACATGATATTTAGAGATTCTCTGGTGACTGGTATAGTGCCTGAAAACTGGCGTAAGGCAAGTGTGGTTTCCATCTTCGAAAAAGGCTCCAAGTCTTGCCCAGGTTGTTATA
Source organism: Phyllomedusa bahiana (assembly GCA_025379985.1). Taxonomy (NCBI): domain Eukaryota; kingdom Metazoa; phylum Chordata; class Amphibia; order Anura; family Hylidae; genus Phyllomedusa; species Phyllomedusa bahiana. Next base: position 50,867 of record JAODAL010021560.1, on the reverse strand, counting down.
GACCAGTAAGTTTGACATCCATTGTGGGAAAACTGTTAGAGGAGCTCATAAGTAGAGATGGGCGAATTTCTCAAAAATTCGATTCGGTCACTTCGCCGAATTTCCCGACAAAATTAAATTCGGTCCGAATTACTTCAGGACGAATCACGTTAAAAAACAGCTATTTCCAGGCTGCACAGAACCTGCAGGGTGCTGTAAGAATGTTGTGCCATCTTAAATATGCATAGGGAGCTGGTTTTTTTTTTTTTTTTTTTTTTTGGTCTTCATACAATGTTGTGTTATAGTTTGACACGCATTATGACTGCCGACCGCTTCACTATAAAATTCCCTGGGAACTTTAAGGAGGGCAAAACTGACCAAAAAAAACAAGCGGGAATGTAGCCTGATAAGTTCATGGCAGGCAATAAGCTGGGAAAAAAACAAGCGAGAGCTCAGGTGGCAACTTAGTGACAGAGGTGTGGAGGTGACGGCGGCAGCCAAATGCAGGCATGAGGTCAGAGAGTGGCACTCATGTCGTTCTGGGAGGTGGCAAAAACAGGAGTAGGCCACAGGGGGCACAATGACACAGTGTGGAGGTGACGGCATCAACAGCAGCAGCATGAGGTCCGATAGTGGCACATTGCATTCTGGGAGGGTGGCAAAAAACAGGAGTAGGCCACAGAAGTGGCAATAATGACACAGTTAGTGGAGGTCACGGCAGCAGCGCATGAGTCTTACAGGGCACAATCATTCTGGAGGGGGCAAACAGTAGTAGGCCACAGAGTGGCACAATGACCACTGTGTGGATGGTCAGGGGCAGCGCAGCATAAGGTCACGGCAGTTGGCACAATGACATTCTGGAAGGCGGCAAAAAACAGGAGTAGGCCACAAGTGTGTGCACAATGAACAGTGTGGAAGTCACGGCAGCAGCGCATGAGGTCAGCGTTGGCACAATGGGACATTCTGGAGGTGGCAAAAAACAGGAGTAGGCCACAGAGTGGCACAATGACACAGTGTGGAGGACACGGCATGCAGCAGCATGAGGTCAGGCAGTGGCCAAAGAAATTCTGGAGGTGGCAAAATAAGGAGTAGACCACAGAGTGGCACAATTACACAGTGTGGAGGTCACGACAGCAGCAGCATGAGGTCAGACAGTGGCACAATGACATTCTGGATGGTGGCAAAAACAGGAGTGGGCCCAAATCAGAGTGGAAACAATGACACAGTGTGGAGGTCACGGAAGCAGCAACAGCAGCAGCATGAAGTCAGGCAGTGGCACAATGACATTCGGGAAAGGTGGCAAAAACAGGAGTAGGCCACAGAGTGGCCCACAATGACACGTGTGGGGAGGTCACGGGCAAGCAGCAGCATGAGGTCAGGCAGTGGCACAATGAAATTCTGGAGGTGGCAAAAATAGGAGTAGTCCACAGAGTGGCACAATGACACAGTGTGGTTGTCACGGCAGCGGTAGCAGCATGAGGTCAGAGAGTGGCACAATGACACAGTGTAGAAGACACGGCAGCAACAACAGCAGCAGTATAAGGTCAGAGAGTGGCACAACGACACAGTGTGGAGTTGACGGCATCAACAGCAGCAGCACCATGAGGTCAGGCAGTGGCACAATGACATTCTGGAGGTAAAAAAAAACAGGAGTAGGCCACAGAGTGGCACAATGACACAGTGTGGAGGAACGACAGCAGCAGCATGAGGTCAGGCAGTGCACAATGACATTCTAGAGGTGGCAAAAACAGAGTAGGCCACAGAGTGGCACAATGACACAGTGTGGAGGTCACGGCAGCAGCAGAATGAGGTCAGACAGTGGCACAATGACATTCTGTAGGTGGCAAAACAGTAATAGGTCACAGAGTGAAACAATGACAGAGAGTGGAGGTGACGGCGGCAGGAGCAACAGCATGAGGTCAGAGATGCACAAATGACATTTTTAGGGTGGGGCAAAAACAGGAGTAGGCCACAGAGTGGCACAATGAAAGAGAGTGCAGGTGACGGCGGCAGGGGCAACAGCATGAGATCAGAGAGTGGCACAATGACACAGTGTGGATGTCACGGAACCAGCAAAAGCAGCAGCAGCATGAGGTCATAAACTGGCACAATGACAGTGTGGAGGTGGGTGGCAATACCAGTCCCTGGTAAAGATGGCTGGTGGCAGATGGAGAAACTGTCCGCAGATGTGTGGCATCAGGCGGGTAGCAGCATCAGAATAGTGGCTGAGGCAGGTAGTTTGAACCCAGACTCATTTCTCACAGTTTGGGTGAGGCGTCATGGCTGATGTAGTCTGACGCCTAAGGCATTGGTGCGTGGAAATCCTGGACGATCCACGCCTGATTCATCTTGACAAAGGTCAGTTGTTCCACATTTCCCGTGGACAAGCAGGTTCTCCTTGGGGTATTGATGGCCCCCACCACACTGAACACCCGCTCTGATGCCACACTACTGTCTGCGCAGGACAGCTTCTCCACTGCAAACTCGGCAAGTTGCGGCCACACATCCAGTTTGGCTGCCCAGTAGTCCAGCGGATCTTCTAACTGGGGTGGCAGAATGCTGTCCAAGTAGGCCACCACCTGTTGGTTCAGGGACTGCTCCAGGTCCTGCTGCTGCTGGCAACTACCCTCCTCACTAGGCGGGTGAAGGAAGCTGCTCATCAGTGACTCCAGACTTAGGTTGCTGCTTATGGAGCTGGTACCGCTCCTATCCCCCTACCTTCCCCCAGCAGCCGCGGCAGTAGTACGTGAGCGCTGAAGAACCCCCGGTCAGACCTGTCAGAGGAGGGACGATGCCGCACATAGGCAGCGGCCAACTGACTATGGAGGATTTCCCTATAGTATTTTAGTTTGTCCTCCCTCTCAGCAGCTGGGAAAAAGGCTCCCATTTTGGACCGGTTGCGAGGGTCCAATAGGGTGGAGAGCCAGAAGTCATCCCTCTGCCGGATGGTGACTATTCGGCTGTCACTAGCCAGGCAAATCAGCATGTTGCGGGCCATCTGCACAAGTGACTCCGAGGGGCTCCCTGCCTCCATCTCCACTCTATACTGCGTTGGTGCTTGTGGGTCATCTGCCTCGTCTTCCTCATCTCCATCCACCTCCTCCAGCTGCTCCTGCTCCTCCTCTCTTGTCACCTGGGTAGAAAATCCACTCATTTCACCAGACAATGCTTCTGCTCCAATGTCCTCCTCCTCCTCCTCCATTTCAGTCCCCAACGGACTCATGTGGCCGCGAGATGTAGTCGCCACATCTCCAGTCCCCTGCCCAGACAGATTTTTCAGCATCTGTTCCAGGACATGAAGCAGTGGAATGAAGTTATTCATCCCATAGTCCTGGCGACTGACAAATAACGTGGCCTCCTTGAATGGCCTCAACAAACGGCAGGTGTCACGCATGAGCTGCCACTGGCTGAAATCAAAGTTACACAGGGGAGTACTCCTGTCCGCCTGGATCATCAAAAAATCATTAATGGCCTATCTCTGTTCATACAGTCGGTCCAACATGTACATGCTGGAATTCCAACGGGTGGAAACATCGCATATCAGAGTGCGTTGAGGGAGGCAATTCTGCCGCTGCAACTCGAGGAGGGTGTTCCTGGCTTTGTAGGAATGGATGAAGTGCATGCACAGTTTCCTGGCCATTTTCAGAATCTTCTGAAGATCGGTGGAAGATTTCAGGAACCTTTTCACAACCAGATTGAACACATGCGCCATGCAGGGCGCATGGACCATCCCTCCTCGGTGCAGCGCGGACACCATGTTACTTCCATTCTCCGTCACCATGGTTCCGATTTGCAGTTGGCGCGGAGAAAGCCGCACATCGATTTCTTGCTGCATGACGCGGAGCAGTTCCTCCCCTGTGTGACTTGCTCACCGAGGCAAGCCAGGTGTAAAACTGGGTGACACCGCTGTGCCCTACACATGTGGTATGATGGAGCAGTACTTGTGGAGGCTGAGATGGTGGTGGTGGTGAAGGAGGAGGAGGCGGACATTGGCGCAGGAGCCGCAGTTTGACAACGTGGAGGAGAAAGCGGCGTCTCCTGTCCAAGTTGTTGGTGTGCCTGGGCAGGAAGTACATTCACCCAGTGGGCCATAAAGGACATGTACTGGTCCTGACCGTAGTTTCGGCTCCAGATGTCCGCGCTGCCGTGCACCTTGGAACAAACCGATAAGCTCAAGCACTGGCCCACTTTCTGGTCTACATATTTATGAAGTGCTGGTACTGCCTTTTTGGAAAAGAAATTACAGCTTGCAACTCTCCATCTCGGCTCGGCACAAGCCATTAGTTCTCTGAATGGTGCAGATTCCACCATTTGGAAAGGGAGGGACATCAGTACCAACAACTTGGACAGGAGCACGGTCAGCTGCTGCACCTTAGGATGGTTGGACGCATACTGTTGTCTCTTTGCAATCACCTCGCTGAACGACTGCTGGCGCCATGAGTAGTGAGGAGCAGGAGCATCTGGACCGGGAGATGGTGGCAAAGAGAAACAGCTCCCTTCTGCAGAGGTAGTGGAGTCTTGACTGACTGCAATGGCATGCGTGCCACTGGCCGCTGCTGCTGCTGCGGCGGCAGGATGGACCACCACATCTGAGCCACGTTTCTCCCAGGCCACCGGATGGTGACGCTGCATGTGTTGATGCAGAGTCGTGGTGCTAACGTCAGGACCCTGGCCACACTTCACTTAGTGCCCACAGATTCTACATAAACCCATATTTGGCTGCTCCGGTGTCTTAGCAAAGAACTTCCACACCGCCGCTACTTTCTTGGACCTGCGAAGCGGGTTTTCTACCCCGTGGCCGCTTGGCTCCCTACCTCACACTGCTGCTACCCTGCTGGCCACACAACACACTTCTCGCTGCGCCGCTGCCTGACGTGCAAGCTGATGCCCTCTTCTTCTGACGATGATGAAGCCTTTGCCTCACCTGGCTCCCAAGTGCGGTAGGCTGCATCATCATCTATTTGTGTTTCATCGTCACTGCTGTCCTCATCACCAGTCTTGATATGCCGAGGCTGACCCCTCACAACATGACCTCCCATACCACTCTCCACATCTATACTTTGCCGCCTACTGCAAGAAGCAGGGGATATTGGCCCCATTTCTTCGCTGCCAAGTAGCTGCTGACTGCCCTCCTCAAATTGTTCATCCTCGCTATATAGTGGCATCTCTGGTTGAGGGAACCGGATGGGACCGCGGCGGGTTGAGGACAGGTGAGGGCCGCTGACCCGCTCCCGGGCCATGCCAACTAAGGGTTGTGTCTGATGATCCCACCGACTCTTGGCTGGGGTTGTCAGATGTCATCTGGGAGGAAGTGGATGACCTAGTCAACCAATCAAGAACTCTTGGGTTGCTAGTCAGCACACGGCCGCTAGATGACAGCGGCAGTTGTGGCCTCACCGAGTGACCCCTGCTGCGACGTCCCCTTGCTGTGCTGTGACCTGGGTCTGCTCCAGGAATGTTTGTGCCACTGCCACTCGCAGGTGAAGAGCCTGCCACCTCTCTGTCTGACATACTGTTTGTTCTAAAATGTACAGACACTGTTTAATGAAGATATCTGTATAGGATAAATACACACCCTGTATTTGACTCCAAATGAACCCACTAATAAGTTTGGGTAGAACCTCCCAGATGTCAGGGGCTACATCCTGGCATGTCTGGCCAGGCATCTGCTAGACTGGGTGTGGGGACGGAACCACTTTTCCAACTAGGACATAGAGAAGGAGCTAATGTTACCCTGGCACCCCCAAGCCCTGCTTCACACAAGGTACCCTAAGCTGCCTGCTTCAATTAAATCCTCTACGCTGATCTGCGACACGTTGATGGTCTGGAAAGAAATCCCGAAGAAAATGGGCCTCTCCTTTGCGATATCTAAAACTATGCCATTGTGGGATCACCCGGAGTTTCCGCTAGGCCAATCCAACCCCATGTTTCGGCTGTGGAGAGACAGTGGTTTGCAGATGGCGGGCCAGCTAATGCATGACACGGCACAGAGATGGCTTAAACCTACAGAGATGCTAGAAAAATTCTACCTGCCTGGCACGCATTTGCTTGCAGCATACCAACTCTTTTATTTATGCAACAGTAGGTTGAAGGATGTCTCACGGGAGACCACCCTAAACGACTTTGACGTCTTTCCCACCTCCCACTGGGAAACCTGTTCCCTTTCTGGCCTGTAGAACACAATGAGGGGATGGTGCCTGAGACGGACAAACTCGCAGGCCTTCCAGTACTGGCGGCGGCGCTTGGGTGATGTTCAGATCTCAGAAAAAATTCTCGAGGGGCTGGGAGCCATACGTCGCCATATCATATTTGAGACGTGGCGAAAAACCTTCCTCAAAATAATTCATAATGCTATCTACGCATTCAACCTGCCTGTCTTCCCGGGATTCCCTGACAGGCTACAGCATTGCCCCAAGTGCGGGATGCACAAAACAGTCCTTTGGCATGGCTTGTGGGAGTGCCCTTCTTCACAGGAATATTGGGATGATGTCATTGAGTATATTAAGGTACACTTTAGGGTCCAGCTGCAGAAACACTATAACCTTCTGATATTCCACTCTCCCAGACCTCCAGAAGATAGAGAAGGGGATTCTTCAAAGGGGGAGAGTGATACACCGAAATACCCGGGAATAGTTCACATAGCTCTGCTAGCTGCAAAGCGCTGCCTACTCCAACACTGGATCAAACCCACCCTGCCGCCCTCCACAGGGGTGATGAAGCAGCTGGAGGACTACCTAGTTGCCGACAGGCTTGAGACAGAAAGACAGAAGGAATTGCGTACACCTGTTTTTTTCAGACGTTGGAGAACTTTTATTGAATTTCATTATTCGGACAGGGAGATCAGGGCGCTGATGCAAACCTATCAATACTCAGGGTGGTACTGTAGGGAAGGGGTTGGTGGTACATTAGGGAGGCTTCAAATTAGAGACACGCAACCGCCTTGGGTAGCTTGCTCCGGTTCGGATCTCAAGATTGGCCCCTATCCATATTGTGTTTTTTCTTTGAGGCGAGGAGAGGACGCACGCATAAAAGTTCTTGTATGTTATTTTTGTATAAGCTTGGATTGTGTCTTTTGTACTTGTTTCTGACTCTGTACATGATACTTTCATTTTCAGGCACTGGCCTGAAGCGTTTACTTACGTCCCGATAAGTTCCGTATCAGAGTTGTTATATAAAATGTGAAAAGCAATAAAATGTGTTAAAAAAAAAAAAAAAAAGAAGCTTGGGTAACCCTTGGATATAAATTGCACTTCACAAATGGGCAGGAAAAATTGACTTGTATGTGCCGGTTAAAAACTCTGTGTATTTTACTGAATATAAAAGCACAAACAGGCTTAATTAACCTTCGGATATGAATTATGCTACAGAATTTCTTCTGTGGTGGTGAAAAACAAAGTTTCTTTTACTGAGTACAACTGCAGAAAAATACTTAGTTAACCCCTGGATGTAAATTGCCAAAAGAATTGAGCAGCCAAAAAACTATCAGCTTTGTAGCGTGTTACAATGGCGTGTATTTTACGCTACACAACAAGAGAAAAACTTGTAATTAACCTTCGGTTATGAATTATGCTACAGGAAAAATGTATTTTTTGCCGGTGAAAAAGACGGTTTCTTTTAGTCACCACAGCAGCAGAACAGCGCTTAATTAACCCCTGGATGTAAATTGCGCAAAAGAATTGAGCAGCCAAAAATGAAGTGGTATTAGTATTGTAAAAACGCTGTTTCTTTAAATGAATACAACAGGAACAGGCTTAGATCACCCTTGGATATTCAATGTGCTGTGAGCAGATAGCATTAAAATGTATATGCATCTGTACTGGACGCACACTGGACTTCAGATCCAATACCCCACAAAATCAGAAATAGAACGTTAAGAGAAGCAGTCTCTGAGACAAGCTGTGACACCCCCCAAAAAATCGCTGTATAAAAATGAGTTCTTTAGTAAGAGATATCATTAGCAGCCGTGGCAGCACCTTCCCTAATCAGTACAGTGAGAGCGGTATGAGCTCCCAGCATCGCGCCCGGACTTGTATAGTGTGGTGACGTCACAGAATCCCACCGGTCTCTGATTGGCTTCATCTCTGCACATGTCATGCAGGCTATGCCCTTCTTCCTCCCAAAGTTCTTTGCCCCATGTAACGCCATGTGCTCGCAGCCATTTTATCAATCAAAAGCACACTTCGTTCACGCGAAGTACCCCAAACTTCGGCTTCGTTCCGAACCGAAGTTTTCCTGAAATTCTAAACGAATTCCACTTCATTAGAATCAATTCGCCCATCTCTACATACAATGTGATTTTCTGGATGTTTTAAAATCCTGTCTCTCACAGTTGAAGTGTACCTATGATAAAATTTACGGACCTCTTCATTTTTTGCAGGTGGGAAAGCTTTCAAAATCCCTAATGTATCAAATACTTATTTTCTTCACTGTATATTTAGGTGCATTGTACACTGAAATAAAGCAGCAAGAAATGGTGTTGAGGCACCAAGTTTAATAGTTGCCTATTGTGTCAGAAACAATATTTTTCTCATGCCTGATATAAATAAGATTCAAAAATCGAACTTTTACTTTGTGCTCAAAATCTTAGGAAATTCCTGAAACATTTGATGAAAACTGGGAAATAAATACTAATGCGGTTCCTATTTCAGATTTGGTGAGATTGTAGTAGGAAACTATGACATATTGTTCCCTTCCATTTCTTAACCAGGTGTCTCAGAAACACATTGGCTCACAATTATTAAAAAGGACATTTCATACAAAAGCCTAAAAAAAAAAGATAAGATAATGAATTTGCCAAATTTGGAACTGCCTAGAAGTCCAAGAAGTAAAATCTATCTACTCCTGCATTTTAGACTAGAATCAACATTTGTTTTACTTTCTGTCTTTCTTCTTAATAATCTTGAAGACCACTTCCACTATCTGAAGATCACAGCCACTTCTCTTGGCACTTTCAGATGATGAATGTTGGGTAAAGCCACAAGTTTTGACACTTTTGCAATGCTCCTCAAATCATGACTTTTAAAGGCACAGTTCACTGGAAGAAACTGGCTTAAACTGAATAATAAATGTGGACCAGTATCTCTCCAGTTCACCATATAACGAATGTGTGTTATAAAAAAACAAAAAAAAAACTGTGTAAAAATGCTAACCTCCATACAGTAAAGGTCTGGACAATGGTCATTTTTCATTTAAGACTGAAATACTTGTGAACAAATAGTCTAAACAAAAACATAAAAAGAGAAGCACTTCAATGTTACGTAATAAAGCATATCATTGGTATGGTCAGTTAGGCCATGTTCACACGGCATCTGCGGGACATAATTCAGTCCGTAATTACGCGCCGGAGTGCGCCAATTACGGGCTGAATCCGTCCTGGTAACTACAGTAATCCACAGTTCTCATGGAGAACTATGGATTACGCCTCTTCTCGAATCCGCCGGGCGGGGAGATAATTGACATGTCACTTTCTAGCGGCGTATACGTACCGCTAGCAATGACTGTCTATGGGCCGGCGAGGTGCCGGCCCCCCCGCTCCCGCCCCTGTCCACACGGCGTAATTGCGGGGCAGAATTACGCCCCGTAGTTAAGCCGTGTGAACATAGCCTTACAGTATACAGTGATATTTATTAGAACCAGAGATATAGCTAGGCAGTCTAATGACTCAGTGGTTAGTGCTATGACCTGGTTGCCAAATTTAAATCTAATCATGGACAAATCTGCATGAAGTTTTTAATATTCTTTCTGGGTGTTCCAAAATCATACTAATAGGTTAATGTGAAATTTTTGTGAGACCCAATGGGAAAAGTAATCACTGTGAAAGATGTACAGAGCAGTGAAGTATTATAGTGCTATATTGTTGAACAAAATAAATACAAGTTCAGTGTTAGGTTTTAGAGGGTTTAGGGCAGCTCATTTAACTTTTGCCTTATATAATGAAAAGTATAATTAAGACAATGTTTCAGACAGTCACTGGCTCATAAAAGGGGTTGTTTCACCATGCTGTTATACAGAGCTACAGCCAGCTTCAGACTTACAAGTCTTGGTTCTGCTCTGCTCAGAACTCTCTTAAAACAGAATGGAGAGCCACATGCAAGCGCAATTTATTCTCCAGTCTTTGCTGTGAATTTCAGGGGCCTTTTTCTGAAATAGGTGCTGGTACCAGAGGTGGGAACCACACCTTTCCGACAATGATGGAATATCCTAGTGATATAACATCATTGCCTGTCGTTGTAGAGCCACTTTAATTTGAATTGTAGCTTTGTAAATAAACTTCATTTGTGTTGAGTTTCTGTACAAATAATAAAGTTCATGGAAAACTCATCACAAAGGTAATGGTTCTATAGGTGGCCTTGTATATATAGCCTTAATACCTTTATCCATTGTACCTAGTAGTCTAAATTTTTTCCAGAACTTTTAATTTTCAGTTTTTTAATAAATGCTTTTTCAATGTTATTGAAATCACAAGAACAAACAGAAACTGTCAAAAGCTGCTGTTATGCATGGCCTTCTGGTTTGACTTAATAATTCCTTTATATTTCTATATTGCTATTTCTGTCGTACTCAATACATGACTTATTTATTTTGTTTTATCATTTTGTACAACAACTGTTAATTTAGTAAAGGTAAAATGTTTTTCCCTTTTCAAATTAGGGGTACATACTGTAAATGGAAGAAAAAAAGTTGGCTGCGCTCACATATTATATAATTACTGCATTGCTCAACTGCAAAAAAACTCGTGTTTGCATACAATTGAAACATTATTTTTTTTAGAATGCAAGTGTCTTTATAACTAATTGATGCTGACTATCCATTGACTATAAACGTCCATGTGGTTGACTTCTAATTCTGTACAGACAGTCTGGAATGTCTGTGCAAAGTGTATAGCAGCATACTAATGGTGCAGCTGCAAGAGTGGAGAGCCAGCAATTCAAGGCAGTCGGGGTCTCAACTTAGAAGGCTGGGACAGTTTTTTTTACCATCCTTGCCTTACCGATTGCGGTGTATACAGTGCCCAATGAATGATTTTTACTCACACCATGGGGTATAGTAATGGCAATAGCGACTGTGTCTTATCAGATCCAGATCAGATCTGCAGTAACTTCAAGGGATGTATTTCCCCTATAACTAACGAACTCAGAAAAAAAAAAAAGAAATTCGAAAAAGAAGTTATATAAAAATGCCTCTCTCTGACCTTATGGCATTAAAATATGTAAAATAAAAAATAACAAAAAATACACAGTCAAAAAATAACATTTTATTTAATTAACACTAGCAGCCTAAATCTTAACTTTACGCCTCACCCTCAATGACACTAAAATAAATGTCACCTATACATAAACGTCTGTGACAGAAAAGTGACACAATTAGAAAGCTACTGTTGCTCTTTGTTTCTTTTTTACAATTTTCACTAATACTGTTAAAAAAAAGAAAAAACAATAAACTACTTTAAAAATTACATAAATATACAGCCTAACATATCATAGAAAAAAGGTATAAAATTAGCATAACCGAGTGTGAGAAAGTGTTATAGCATTCAAACTCATGTGTACTAGGGAAAAGTAAAATGTGCTTCGTCAGTTAGGAGGAGGGGTAAATTACCAATTAAAAAGGGGTTAACTTAAACTTGAAAAACAGGTAAAATTTGAGTTGAATAAAAAATGTATAAGTTTTTTTTAAAAATGCATGTGTTTTTATTCCTGTTGTGTATTTGGTGTATTTAAAAATAGGATTATGTGAACCCAGCCTTAGGACTGCAAACTATAATGGTTATTATACACAATAGGAACTTAAATCAGTATCAAGACTTGCTAGCAAAAACATCAACAGGTAGAGTATCTTGAAATCCTTTTTTTCTATATGAAGTCATTTCATACCACATGAGAGTTTGTTGAACCAAGAGTAGGAAAGACACATCGAAAGAACTTCAAATGTTTACATGTAAGCAATTCAAAAGAATTCCAAAAATTCAGTCCTTGCATGTGTCATGGCTAGAGATGGGCGAATTTCTCAAAAATTCGCCAAGTTCGACGAATTTTCTGACAAAATTTGTTTTGAACAGAATAAATTCAGGATTAATTACATTAAAAAAAAGCTATTTCCTGGCTTCAGAGAGCCTGTAGGGTGCTGTAGAACATTGTGCCATGCTTAAATATGCAGAGGGAGCTTGGATTTGTCTTCATACAATGCTGTGTTTTAGTATGACACGCACATGCCACCGCTGCCGCCGCTCTCAGAATCGCTTCACTCTAAAATTCCCTGGGCACTTACGGGGGCAAAACTGACCAAAAAACTGAAGCGGGAATGCAGCCTGATAAAGTCATGGCCGTCCCAGCTGGAAAAAAAACAAGCTAAGGACTCAGAAGATCCTACAATAGTGTCAAAAAACACAATAGTAGGTTCCTGGAGCCAGCACAGATCACAGCACAGTAAGGGAGCTGAATCTAAGTAGGTCCCGCTTTTCACCAGAGCCCGCCGCAAAGCGGGATGGACTTGCTGTGGTGTGAGTCTACAAGGTGTCTACCCCTGAGGTGACTTGTTTGTGGTGGCAGCCGAGGTGTAGCGAGGTACAAAATCGTAAGGCAAACTCGGAGTCGGGGACAAGTGTAAGGTCAGGACAGCCGGCAAGGATCGTGGTCAAGGGACGGAGGAAAAGAGGTACGGTAGACAGATATGAAAGACAAGGCTCAAGGAAACGCTTTCTCTATAGGCTCTAAAGATTATTATTATTTATTTCATAGTCCCGGAGGCGGATTTTACTTTCTGTAAGTTGGACATATGATTCACATTCTTCATAATGAAGAAGCTCATTCAAAGCCAGTTTTGCAGCATTTGCTTTTGCTTCCCATTCCAGGTTTGTACTAAATTCTATCACCAATGGCACTGAATGCAAAATAAGCACCTAAAACATTCTCTGTAGTTAGGGTCGCCTTCAGTTCAAGTTCCATACGCTGCATTTGAACAAATTGGTGTCAAGCAGAAACTAGATTCAAACTATCACGTTTATACTGCATAATAAACTCCTTTGGAACGTTTTTAGGTATTAATGATGAAGCTGATGGAGGTAGAATTACCTTGGCAAAAAATGGTTTCGAAACGTTAGCAAACTGACTACAGAGGATTTCTACATAGTACTCGAGTTTGTCCTCCCTATCAGCAGCTGAAAAAAAGGCTCCCATTTTGGACCGGTAGCGAGGGTCCAAGACGGTGGAGAGCCAGAAGTCATCTCTCTGCTGGATGGTGACTATTCGGTTGTCAGTAGCCAGGCAAATCAGCATGCTGCGGGCCATCTGCGCAAGTGACTCTGAGGGACTCCCTGCCTCCATCTCCACTGTGCTTGGGGGTATTTGGGGGACAGTGGCACAATGGCAGAGTGTGGAGGTCATGGCAGCAGACACAGCAGCAGCATGAGGTCAGACAGTGGCACAATGATATTCTGGAGGTGGAAAAAACAGGAGAAGGCCACAGAGTGGCACAATGACAGAGTGTGGAGGTCAAGGCAGCATCCACAGCAGCAGCATGAGGTTAGACAGTGGCACAATGACATTCTGGAGGAGACAAAAAAGTAGGCAACAGTGGCACAATGACAGAGTGTGGAGGTCACAGCAGCAGCCACAGCAGCAGCATGAGGTCAGAGAGTGGCACAATGACAGTCTGGAGGAGGCAAAAACAGGAGTAGGCCACAGAGTGGCACAATGATAGAGTGTGGAGGTCATGGCAGCAGCATGAGGTCAGACAGTGGCACAATGACAGAGTGTTGAGGTCACAGTAGCAGCCACAGCAGCAGCATGAGGTCAGACAGTGTCACAATGACAGAGTGTGTAGGCAACGGCAGCAGCCACAGCAGCAGCATGAGGTCAGAGAGTGGCATAATGACAGTCTGGAGATGGCAAAAACAGGAGTAGGCCACAGAGTGGCACAATGACAAAGTGTGGAGGTCACGGCAGAAGCCACAGCTGCAGCATGAGGTCAGACAGTGGCACAATGACAGAGTGTGGAGGTCCCGGCAGCCATAGCAGCAGTATGAGGTCAGACAGTGCCACAATGACATTCTGGAGGTGGCAAAAACAGGAGAAGGCCATAGAGTAGCACAATGACAGATTGTGGAGGTCACGGCAGCAGTCACAGCAGCAGCATGAGGTCAGACAGTGGCACAATGACATTCTGGAGGTGACAAAAAAAGGAGTAGGCCACAGAGTGGCACATTGACAGAGTGTGGAGGTCACAGCAGCAGCCCCAGCAGCAGCATGAGGTCAGACAGTGGCACAATGACAGAGTGTGGAGGTCACAGCAGCAGCCACAGCAGCAGCCACAGCAGCAGCATGAGGTCAGGGAGTGGCACAATGACAGTCTGGAGGTGGCAAAAACAGGAGTAGGCCACAGAGGGACACAATGACAGACTGTGGAGGTCATGGCAGCAGCCACAGCAGCACAGAGTCAGACGTGGCAAAATGACACAGTGTGTGGGGTCACAGCGGCACCACAGCAGCACATGGGGGCAGAGAGTTAAAAAAATACCATGTGGAGGTGACGACAGAAAAACACGCAGCAGCAATGGGTCAGAGAGTGGCACAATGACAGAGTTGGATGGGTGGCAATACCGCCTGGAAAGATGGTGGTGGCAGATGGAAACTGCACAATGTGTGGCAAAAGGCGAGTTGCGTCAAAAATGGCTAGGCAGATAGTTTGGATCCAGATTTATTTCCCAAAGTTTTTGGGAGGGGTCATGGCTGATATAAAATATGCCTAAGGCATTGGGGTGGGAAATCCCGCCCATTCCCGCCTGATTCATCTTTACAAAGGTAGTTGTTCCCTTTCCCGGGACAACGGGGTTCTCTTTGGGGGAACGATGACCCCGGGCCCACTAAACACCCGCTCTGATGCCCCCACTACTGGCCCCGGGCAGGATAGCTTTTTCCAATGTAAACTCGGCAGGTTGGGCCACCCAAATTTAGTTTGGCTGCCCAGTAATCCAGCAGATCTCTAACTGGGGGGGCAAGTGCTGAACCTGTTTGGGTTTAGGGGGCTGCTCCAGGTCCTGCTGCGGGGGTGGTGCCCCCCCTCCAAGGGGGGTGAAAAAACTGCTCATCAGTGATCCAGAATGGTTGCTGCTGATGGAGCTGGTACCGCTCCTATCCCACCACCTTCCTACAGGTGCCATGACAGTGTTACGTGAGCGCTGAGGAACCCCCCGGTAAAACCTGTCAGAGAATGGACCAGCTGCACGTAGCAGGGCCCAAATGACTATGGAAATTTCTCTTTCTACTTGAGTTTGTCCCCCTCCAGCAGCTGGAAAAAAAAGGCTCAATTTTGGACCGGTAACGGGGGCCCAATAGGGTGGAGAGCCAAAGTCATCCCTCTCCAGATGGTGACTATTGGGGCTTCACTAGCCAGAAAAAATCAGCATGCGCGGGCCCATGTGCCAAGGACTCAGGGATCCCTGCCTACATCTCCACTGTATATGCCACAGTGCTTGGGGTATTCTCCTGTCTTCCTCATCCCTTCTACCCCTCCAGCTGCTCCTGCCCCCTCTCCTGTCCCCGGGGTAGAAAAACCACTCATTTTTCCCAAAACAATTTTTTGGCCCATTTCCCCCCCCTCCTCCTCCTCCCCCGTTCAGTCCCCACCGGACTCATTGGGCCAGAAAAGGAAAACCCGAACCTCTAGCCCCTCCCAACAGAAATTTTCAGCATCTGTTCCAGACATGAAAAAGTGGAATGACGTTATTCATCCCGTAGCCCGGGCACTGACAAAAAAACGTTGCCTCCTCAAACGGCCCAGCAAAGGCGGGTATCACGAAAGAGCTGCCACGGCTGCCAAAACGTTACACAGGGGAGTATCCTGTCCCCTGGATATCAAAAAAATTGTTAATGGCCTTTTCTCTGTTCGTACATCGGCCCCAACTGGGGAACGGAACCAACGGGTGGAAACATCGCTATCAGAGTGTGTTGGGGGGGACGTTCTGCCGCGAAACCCAAAGGAGGGTGTCCTGCTTTGTAGGAATGGTAAGTCATGCAAATTTCCTGGCCTTTTTCAGAATGTTCTGAAATCGGGGGAAGACTTCGGAACCTTTTCACACCTTAAAACACATGCCCTGCGGGCACATGGACCATCCCCCTTTGGGTGCAGCGCGGAACCATTTTTCTCCATTGACCATCACCATGATTCTGATTTGAGTTGGGCGGGGAGAAATCAACCTTTCTTGCTGCATGATGGGGAGCATTTCCCCCCCTGTGGATTTTTCGTTCACCGGTCAAGCCAGGTGTAAACTGCTGACACCGCGGGCCCCCTCACATGGGTATGAGGAGCAGCACTTGTGGAGCTGAGATGGTGGTGGGGTGGGGGAGGGGGACTGGACTTGGCACAGGCAGCAGTTTGACAACATGGGGGAGAAAGCGCCGTTGCTGTCCAGTTGTTTGGTTGGCTGACGGGAAGCACATTCACCCAGTGGGCCATGAAGGACATGTCTGCCCCTGACCGTGTTACCCCACACTCCCCCTTGCCGTGCAGCTTGGAAGAAGCTGATTGGCTCGGGAAAGGGGCCCCTTCTTTTCACAATTTGTAAAGGGCTGGTACAGTTTTTGGAAGAAAATTAGGGCTTGGAACTCTCCCCCTTTAATCGGCACAGCCATTATTTCTCTAAATGGTGTAGAGTCCACCTTTTTAAAAGGGGAGGGATAGTCCCAAACAACTTGCATTTAGAAGGTCACTTCTGCCCCCTTAGAGGGTTTTGGACACTTGTTTCTTTTTGAAAACCCCATTGAAATGTGGCGCCATAAGTAGCGAGGAGCAGGATCTCTGGCCCCGGGAGATGATGGAAAAGAGAAACACCCCTTCTGTAAGGTGGGGGACCCTTACTGGTGAAATGGCATGCGGCCACTCGCTGCTGTGCTGCGCAGCGGGATGGACCACCCATCTGAGCCACTTTTCTCCCGGGCCACCGGATGGTAACGCTGCATGTTTGATCAGGGCCCTGGGGCCCAAAATTTGCCCCGGGCCCCCTTTACTTTCTGCCCACAGATTCTACATATACCCCCTGTTTGGTTCCCCCGGTGTCTTTGCAAAAAATTGCCACCCGCCCCGTAGTGATTTTCCATCAAAACCCCTCTGCACTACTACTACTGCCGCTGCCCGCTGAGCCCCTGTGCAACTTTTTTGGACCTAAAGTGAGTTTCTACCCGTGGGTGTTTGGCTCCGCCTCGCACTGCTTCTTCCCCGCTGACTCCGGGGGCCCCTACCCCACTTTGCTTTCTGCCTGTTGAAAGCCAAGCTGAGCCCTCTTCTCCTGACGATGATGAAGCCTTTTCTTCACAGCTCCAAATGCGGTCGGCTACATCATCATCGATTATTTTTTGGATCTTATGCTCTCCTCCATAACGGTCTTTTTATGAGAGGCGAACCCCCAAGATACCCCCATACAATCTCCACATCCCCTACTTTGGCCTACTGCAAGAACAGGGGGGTGCGGCCCCCATCTTCACGCCCCTTAGCTGCTGACGTCCCCCAAAATTTTTCACCCTTTTAGTGGGCGCCCAGACCACATAGTAGATTGGGTGAGGGGGAAACCCGGCGGGACAGGTTTGGGTGAGGACAGGTATGGCTGCTGACCCCCTCCCAGGCCCTGCCAACAAATTTTCTGAGTTCCCCACCCGACTCTGGCTGGGTTGTCAGATGCATCGGGAAAAGGATGACCTAGTAACCAAACAAGAACCCTTGGGGTTTCTGGGCAACACACGGCCGCTAGATGACACTGGCAGTTGTGGCCCCACCGAGTGACCCCTGCTGCGACGTCCCCTTACTGTGCTGTGACCTGTGCTTGCGCCAGAAATGTTTGTGTCACTGCCACTCACATGTGAAGGGCCTACCACCTCTCTTTCTGACATACTGTTTGTTCAAAAATTTACAGATCTGTTTTTAAAGATATCTGTATATGAAAATACAACCTTTTTTGACTCCCAAAAAACCCCAAAAACAGGCTTGGGTAATCCTTGGGTATAAATAAAGCACAGAAATCACCAGGAAAAAAATTTCTCGTCTTTGGCATTTAAAAAACATTGTTTATTTTTTTGAAAAATGAAAGCACAACCCGCTTTTAATTTCCCCTTTAATATAAAATTTCGCTACAGAAATCACCCGGAAAAAAAATTTTGGGATGCGGGGTGTAAAAAAATTTTTGGGTTTTTTTTCTGACTACAAAAGCCAAAGAGACTTTGATAAACCCTTGGGTTAAAAAAAAAAAATTGCGCTACAGAAATCACCGAAAAAATTAATGGGAGGCGTGTAAAAAAATTGTGTATTTTTTACTACAAAAACACAAACAGGGGTTTAAAAAACCTTTGGGAAAAAAATTTTTGTTACAGAAATCACCCGGAAAAATTATCGTCTTTGGTGTTTAAAAACACCATTTATTTTTCTGAAAAAAAACCAAACAGGCTTAAAATTTCCCTTTAAAATAAATTGCGCTACGAAACCCAGGAAAAAAAATAAAAGGTTGTGGCGTGTAAAAATGCCTTATTTTACTGACTAAAAAGCAAAAACAGCTTAGATAACCCTTGAATATAAATTGTGCACAGAAATCACCAGGAAAAAAAATAATGGATGTGGGGGTGAAAAACGCCGTTATTTTAGGGCTACAAAACACAAACAGGTTAGATAACCCTTTTATAAATTTCCTACAGAAATCAACAGGAAAAAAAATTAACTGGGATGGGCTGTAATAACTTGTATATTTTACTGACTACAAAAGCACAAAAAGGCTTAGATAACCATTGGCTATTCAATGCGCTCCAGAACTGCCCAGATGGCATTAAAAAGATATGGGGCAAATTAGACCAACCCTGGCTTGAATTCAATGCCCCCCAAACTGAATCAAATTAAAGGAAGAGGAGCAGTCCTGACAAAAAGCATGAAACCCCTCCCCCCCCCCCCCCCCAATTTCTTTTGTTGAGATCTCGCAGCAGCATCTGCACCCCCAGACAACGAAAGCGTTGAGGGGCGAGCATCGCGTCCCCGGGCTTTTAAGTGCGGTGCGTCACAGAACCCCAGGTCTCTATTGGCTTCACTCTGCACATTCTTTTTAGGTCCTCCTTTTTTCCCCAGACTTCTTGCCCCGTGTCATGCCATGTGCTTGCGGCCATTTTTATCAATTAAAAACACGCTTTGTTCCCGCAAATCACCCCAAACTTTTCCTGAAATTATAAATGAATTCCACTTCGTTAGAATCGATTCACCCATCTCTAGTCATGGCCTCTGCTGAGGTCCGCTGTACTTTTTTAAATTTCAGCCATTAGTGTATTTTTTTTATTACTGTTTGACCATGTATGTCTATTTTAGTACATTTGGAGGTGTGTGGAGTCATGCATACCTCCCATTTGCCCTCAGTGTTTTAAATTAGTGTAACTGGATTCTTCTGCCTCAAATGCATTGGAAGCTTTTATCCCAGAAGAGGGGAATCTGCTTAAAACAGGGATCGATCTTAGAAGGCTACCCTTATTTAGTAGATTGTCTATTCAATTTGATCAAATTATATACCAAGAATCTCACATTGATACGTACATTGCATATAACAAAAAAATTAATTCAAAATAATCCATATATTAAATGTTTGTGTGTGCCTGATGAGTGCTAATGAAGTTAGGTTTCATCACACTCCTAACCAAGTCATACCTAGATCTCTGACCCAACGCATAACATGCAAAGGTATTTTTACTGCTGCACACACTAGTGGCACAAAGAAGTGACTTCCAAAAACCACAGTGCCAAACATACATGTAGCGGGTAAAATAAGTATTGAATATGCTACCAACTTTTTAAGTAAATATGTTTCTAAAGGTGCTATTGGCATGAAATTACCAGCAATTGTCAGTAACAGCCCATCCAATCCACACAGGTAAATCAAACCAAGATGTCCATAAATTAAGCTATGTGTAATAATGAGAAACAACACAGGGAAAAAGTATTGAACACATGAAGAAAGAGAGGTGCAAAAGCCATGGAAAGTCATGACACCTATTGCAATCTATCAGTAATTAGAAAGTATTCCTGCCACTTAGTGGAAAATAATATCTGCTGATTCAACTGATGGCCTGTAAAAAGGTGTCTCATTACCAAAGTGCCACAGAAGAAACATCTCATGACGAGTAAAACCAGTGACCTTTCCAACCTTGTTGTCACAAAACATACTGCTGGAATTGATTACTGAAGAATTTCTAAAATATTGAAGGCTCCAGTGAGCAATGGTTAGAGCCATAAATGGGAAATGCAAAGAAAATCATTTCACTATAATCCGGCTATGACTAGGTGCTCCCCAAAAGATTTCAGGTAAAAGAGTGAAAAGAATTATCAGAAGAGCTTTCCAAGAGCCAAGGACCACCAGTGGAAAGACCTCTAATCATCAGATACAATTATAAAAAAATAAAAAATAAAAAAATAAAAAATACATATTTCGTTTGGCAAATTATTTGATGTTTTATTTCAACGGAACACGACTTTTCCTTTTTTGACATATATGACTTTAATATTTCTATTCATTCTACATTGTTGGCATACATAACAAAATCCACAAGGATAAAATCCACAACTTTGCTTCTCCTGTTTGTGTCCCATTACATTTTTAATAGTCATTGCTATCAAATTTTCTAAATTTCGAGCCTTTGTAAAGACGAATTTTGGATCACTTGGCAAATACTCAGCTATAACCCGATCCTGCATCAGGAATGGCCAATGTTTAGGGACAATTTAAAAAAAAAAAATTAAACTGATTATTACATTACACAATTATTGGGAGGTTCTCAATTTGATGTCCCCTTTCTAACACCCTTTTGTTTTTATCATTTTCACCCATATTAAGTTGTTCTTTCAAAAGATTATTATTTATAATCTTTCTTATCTCATTTTTTGTTTTCTGTATATTTTCAATGATATGCCCTCTCATATGAAACTGATTCACCAAACATTCTGCTTCTTCCCCATAACTTTTTTATTTTTCCACCTACATTATGAGGGCTTTTATTTTGCGGGACAAGATGTACCTTCTAATGGTGTTATTCACTGTACTATAGAATATACTGGGAAACCGCCCAAAAATTCCAAGTGGTCACAAATTAAGTAAAAAACGTATTTTCGCCATGTTTGCGGGTGTTTTGCTTTTAGGGCGTTCAGTCTTTGGTAAATATAATGTGTTATCTGTATTTTACAGGTTGATACGCATCCGGCAATATACAATATATTATTACAACCTTAGTTTTGGGCGTTTTCCCGTATATAGCTTCTGGGAGGAGGATCCTCTCGCTGGCCTCCTATGCAATCATACAATGAATGACCAGAAGTTTGCATATAAAACATGTGCTTTACTTATAAAAAAGTGACATTACAACACCGCGGCAACGGTCAGTAAATGTACAATAAGTACCTTGTCAAAAATAGCAGAGTCCAATCTGAGTTCCATTAACGATATTGGATAGAATAGAATCAAAGACTTTAGTGGAGAGCGATACAGCACAGCCGTGCTGTTCGATGTACGGGCGCGCACTGATGCTACGTTTCGAAGGGTTTGTCCTTCTTCTTCAGGCATGCGCATTAGGGTTAGTAGTAGCTACTTATAGTCTACGTCAATAAACTGTTAAAAACATATAATTTACAGAGTTGCAAAAATAGAAAACCTTCACAGAAAACACTTTAAGCTAAAACATTCATTAAGTCCATTAGGTATCATCGACTCCATGGTATAGATCCATTATGCCTCACGTGTTAAGAGTTGTAAATTCAATGTCGTATTCGTATTTTGTTGAACTTCTTCTAATACACACCATTTAAGATCACTGACTTGATGGTTCATCTCATGAAAATGCCTCGCTACTGTAGTTTCTCCATATTTTTTCTCCTGGGGATTTTCCTGTTCGGCATGTTTTTTGTAAGTTCTGATTGCAGATTTGTGTTCACTGATACATGTTTTGATTTTTCTACTGGTCTGTCCAATGTACACTTTGCCGCAGGGGCATTTGAGTAGGTAGATTACTCCTTGGCTGTTACATGTAAAATAACCCTTAATGGATATTGGGGTGCCTTTCATTGGATGGTTAATGCTAGGTCCTTTTAGAACTGCCGAGCAATTAACAAATGACAGACAGGGGAATGTGCCCTTTCTTTCTGTTGCTATTTTCGCTTGTCTAGTTAATGCGGGTTCCTTAATGTCTGCTCTAATCAGATGGTTGCTCAGTGATTTTCCTTTCTTGTATATAAATCGTGGTTTCTCAACAAAAAGTCTGCCATGTTTTTTATCTGCTTTTAAGATGTGCCAATTTTTATTTATTATATGGCGTATGCTATTAGCATGTATATCATACGTAGAAATAAAGTTACATCTATCTTTTACTGTCTTTTTTTCTGTAACAAGGTATTCTTCTCGTTTCTTGGACATGACTTCCATTCCTTTTTTTCTAATTGATCTCTTTTATATCCCCTTATGACTAATTTATCAATGAGACTAAACATATGTTTTTTATATTCAGCGTCAGTTGAGCAGATTCTTCTTGCACGTACAAATTGACCTTTTGGTATCCCTTTAAACGTATTAGGGGAATGGTAACTTTTCCTGTGTAACATGTTATTTCAATCTGTAGGCTTTCTAAACATGGTGGTTACTATTTTGTCATTTATTCTTTCTATCTTTACATCTAAGTAATTGATGGTATTTTTATCCATAGTCATCTCAAATTGAATGAGTGGATGACACGAGTTTAAATATGTCAAAAATTCTTGTAAATCTTCTGCTGAGCTAGTCCAGAAGACCAAAACGTCATCCACATATCGCCACCATTTTTTTCTTTTGGGGGCGTATGGAGATTGAAAAATAAAAAAAATTTCAAAAAAACTCATGAAAAGATTAGCGTAACTTGGTGCTACAGGAGACCCCATAGAGTTCCCCTGTAGCTGCAGATAGTATTGGTCATTGAATCTGAAATAATTTTTTGTTAATATAAAATCCAATAATGTCATTAAGAATGTTATCTGTGTATTGGAAATCGTCGAGTCTTCATTCAAAGCTTCTCTCACTGCTCTGGTACCTTCTTCATAGGGAATGCTTGTAAAAAGGCTCTTTATGTCAAATGTACAAATGTATGTTACCTCATGGAGATCAATTGTTTCCAATGAATTATTATCTCGTTTGACTAATGGTTGTAGATATGAATCCACATATAATGCTACTGGCTCAAGCAATGACTCTATCCCTGAAACTATAGGACGTCCCAGGTTTTTTTTATGGATTTGTGGATTTTTGGAACAAGATAGAATATTGGCACTTTTGGATGTTGTCTATTTAATAATTGATGTATATAGTTGGATATAATACCCATATCCCTAGCTTCTTCTAAGATGCTATTAATTTCTTTCTAAAAAAATCACCTCTTAATGGTTTGTACACTTTAGTGTCATCTAGCTGTGCATGAGCTTCTTGAATGTACATTGCAGTATCCATGATGACAGTTGCTCCTCCTTTGTCGGCTCTTTTTACAGTAATTTTTTTATTCTTTTTTATCTCTTGTATGGCATTAATTTCGTCTTTAGTTAGATTATTTTTTGGATATTTTTTGATGGAATTCCATTTTTTCTGTTACCTCTTCAATAACTAGCTTTTCAAAAATTTCTAACGCTTTGGAATCAACAATAGGATCAAATTGGCTTTTATTTTTTAATTTGCTATTAATATCTATTTCACTTTTAGGGCTTTCTTTTTTATTATCAGCAAAAAACATTTTTATCCTGATATTTCTACATAGTTTGTAAAAATCTTGAATGAATGTAACAATTTGGTTTTGTTGAGTGGGAACAAAATTCAATCCTTTATTTAATAATGATATCTGTGCTGATGTTAAATCGACCGAGGATATATTTACGATCAAATTGTTTAATTCTTCTTCTTTTTCACTGTTGTCTGACGATTGCCTTTTTTCCCCGTAGTTTTGTTCTGTAGCTCCGTTCCCGGGTCTGTATCGTCCTGAGTGGAATTTTCATCTAAAAAACGGTTGCTCATGGTATCCTTAACATTTTTAGTTGAGAAACCACGATTTATATACAAGAAAGGAAAATCACTGAGCAACCATCTGATTAGAGCAGACATTAAGGAACCCGCATTAACTAGACAAGCGAAAATAGCAACAGAAAGAAAGGGCACATTCCCCTGTCTGTCATGTGTAGTGTTGAGCGACTATTATCGACAAAGTTGAAATCGGCACAGTTTTTATGTTGATCGAAATTTTTAGATCATGCGATAATTTAGGTTAAAATCTGTGCATCATCTATTAAGATCACGGCATTTTTGCCGCTTCCTGTCATTTTGGCGGCCAGCAAATCAGCTTACAGAATAGAGCAGACTGAGATGTGTGTGCGACGTCATGACTGGGATGTGTATGGTTGCGATTGGCTGGAAAAATCACATGACCTCGTTTTACATAGAACAGCGTTTCCTGTTCAGCCTCAGTGTCTCTCAGCGTCTCAGAGCAGAAGGACGTGCGCTCTGCTTGTGTCCAAACAGCTCAGCGAAATTAATCTATTTTTTCACAGAGAAAGCTCTACTGTTAGCTGTGATCCTTACAATTTAGTTAGATTAGAGATTGGAAGATTTTATGTAGTTAGGTAGAGAATTTTAAAGGAGCATCTACCGCTATAAAGTCACGGGAGGGGGGGAGGCGCCACGCGGGCGAACACAGACAAGCTCTATAAAGAATACTGGATAAAGTTCACCAAGACTTAGTGTAGACATTGCACTGCAATAGCTTTATTATTAACAGTTTTCTATTGAAATATTTCCTGGATAATGGGCAGCCTGAACTTATATTAGGATACACATCTTTTCTAGTAACTGCAGGTCTCTTTGTTAGGTGCAAAACTCCACTTTAATTATCAGTATACATTTCAGATAGGTGTTCATTTTCAATTTTGCCCATTCCACCTTTGTTCATATATCCACCTTGCAGTTAAATTAGAATCCAGCAATTTTGTAGTCAGCACAGGTTGATAGGTGCCAAAAATACCTTGTATTATCCGAATACATTACAGATACGTGTTTTTTGCACTTTTGCCCAGTCCAGATTTGTTCATTGAGGCACCTTGCACTTAAATGTGAATGCAGCAATTTTGTAGTCACCACAGGTGAATTGAAAGGTGCCAAAAAATACCTTTTATTATCCGAATACATTACAGATACGTGTTTTTTGCACTTTTGCCCAGTCCAGATTTGTTGATAGAGCCACCTTGCAGTTAAATTTGAATCCAGCAATTGTGTAGTTACCACAGGTGAATTGATAGGTGCCAAAAAAATACCTTTTATTATCCGAATACATTACAGATACGTGTTTTTTTTTCACTTTTGCCCAGTCCAGATTTGTTGATAGAGCCACCTTGCAGTTAAATTTGAATCCAGCAATTGTGTAGTTACCACAGGTGAATTGATAGGTGCCAAAAATACCTTTTATTATCCGAATACATTACAGATACGTGTTTTTTTGCACTTTTGCCCAGTCCAGATTTGTTGATAGAGCCACCTTGCAGTTAAATTTGAATCCAGCAATTGTGTAGTTACCACAGGTGAATTGATAGGTGCCAAAAAATACCTTTTATTATCCGAAAACATTACAGATACGTGTTTTTTTACTTTGGCGCACTACAGCTTTGTTCATTGAGGCACCTTGCACTTAAATGTGAATACTGCAATTTTGTAGTCACCACAGGTGAATTGAAAGGTGCCAAAAATACCTTGCATTATCCGAATAAATTTCAGATACGTGTTTTTTCACTTTGGCGCAGGCCAGCTTTGTTGATAGATCTACTTTGCAGTTAAATTTGAATCCAGCAATTTTGTAGTCACCACAGGTGAATTGATAGGTGCCAAAAATACCTTGTATTATCTGAATACATTTCAGATACGTGTTTTTTCACTTTGGCGCAGGCCAGCTTTGTTGATAGATCTACTTTGCAGTTAAATTTGAATACAGCAATTTTGTAGTCACCACAGGTGAATTGATAGGTGCCAAAAATACCTTGTATTTTCCGAATACATTTCAGATACGTGTTTTTTCACTTTGGCGCAGGCCAGCTTTGTTGATAGATCTACTTTGCAGTTATATTTGAATCCAGCAATTTTGTTTTGATTTGAGGGATTTGAGAATAGCTGTGATTTGCCGTCTTTTAATAAGAGACTTTCCAAAACTCTTCCATACCTTCTCAAATTTTTATCTTTCTGAACATGGAGCGAAATGCAGGTGGTAAGCGAGCAAAGAGGGGGGTAGGACATGGAGGTAGAGGTACGAGAGAAGGTGCTACTTCCAGTTCTGGCGACAACACGCATGCCAGCGTATCGTCAGTTGCAGGACCGTCAGGCCTGTCATCGCTGGGTCAGGGCCCTGTGAATCTCAGTAACGAACAGCGTCGCCAATCTGTCCTTCAGTGGTTAATGCAGCCTGCATCCAGCAGTCTTACTTCCTCGTCCTCCCAGTCACGGCCACAAATGTCGTCATCAGCATCACCAGCATCCGTCCAACATGAAGCAGCCCAAATGTCAACTCGTGTACCCACCACTGTGGATAATCCATTTTCTGAAGACCTCTTTGATGACAAAATGCGGTTGGGGTCAGAAGGCATGTTAAAAGATCAAGAGGCCAAAGAGGATGATTTTGTCTGCTCTGACGCCCAGTTACTGATGCCATCAGAGGAGGAGAAGGAAGCCGGTCAATCGGCAAAAATCCCGGGAGGTCGGCAACGCCTTGCAGTCCCTCTTGCTTGTAGCCTGCAGCTCCTGGATGCAGAATGTCAGGACGACGAAGTCACCTGTGTTGATGATGACGATGACGACATTGCGGATCCAACGTGGTCTGTTCGTCAGAATTTGATTGCGAGCGCTTCATCACTGGACGAGGAAGAAGACGATGGGGTAGTGTCAGTACGGGTTCCGCCTCATAAAGGGAGAGGGCAGTCGCAGAAGTCCGCTGATATGAGCGCAAACCCCGCTCCTCGCTTATCGCCGTTAAAAAGGTTCAGGACCTCTCAAGCCTGGGCCTTCTTTGAGCAAGCCTCTGATTCACCCAGCGATGTCATATGCCGCCTTTGCCGTAAACGCATAAGTAGAGGCAAGAACCTTAGGTGGTTAACCACCACCAACATGTCTAGTCACATGCAGCGAATGCATGAGTTGAAATGGAGGCAACACTTGTCCAAAAAAGGCCAGACCGACGCCGGGCCTCCAACCACTGTCACACCTTCTGTCTCCGCCTCCTCCTCCTCCGCCACCACCAAGCGTTCCTCAGCTGCCCATGTCTCTCAGAGTCATGATAAGGGATCAGCCTCCGCTTCAGCATCCACCGTCGCCCGAGTACCACCAGCACCACCAGAGACCCATCCTACCCCTTCTCCTTCCGCCAGTTTGACGACCTGCACGCCGTACAGCTGCCAGTCTAGCAGCCAGCCTTCTGTCTTCCAGGTTTGGGAGCAGAAGAAACACTTTAACCCAAACCATCCCAAAGCCAAAAGCCTGAATGTCGGCATTGCCAGGCTTTTGGCCTTGGAAATGTTGCCTTTCCGTCTGGTGGACACAGATGGGTTCCGCCACGTCATGGCCCTTGCCTGCCCCCAATACCAGATGCCGAGCAGGCATTTCTTTGCCAGAAAAGCCGTCCCTGCCCTGGCCAGCCACGTGTCATCTAAAATTTCAAGCGCGTTGTCTGCATCTGTGGCCGGAAAAGTCCATCTGACCACCGACACATGGACTAGTAAGCACGGCCAAGGCCGCTATATCTCTGTGACAGCTCACTGGGTGAGCTGGGTGGATGTCTCTGGGAGTGACGGTGGCTCTCAGGCTCGGCGCACGCTCTTCAAAACCGCAGGGATGGTGCAGGGTTCTTTCCCCCAAGGTCCTCTGGTGACATCACGTGCACAGAGAATACAGGCTGTGTTGAAATTAATCTGTCTTGGAGACCGTCCCCACACAGGTCAGGAGCTGTGGACAGCTCTCCGCAACGAGACCGAGCGCTGGCTGGGTGCCAAGAACCTTGTGCCAGGCAAGGTGGTGTGCGATAACGGGCAAAATCTGCTGGCCGCCCTTAAGATCGGTAGGCTGGAGCACATCCCTTGCCTGGCACATGTCATGAACCTCGTCGTCCAGAAATTTCTAAAGAGCTACCCGGGTCTGGACTGCCTGCTGAGGAAGGCTCGAAGTCTAAGTTCGCACTTCCGCCGTTCGCACCCTGCTTCGTCCCGCCTGGCTGCGTTGCAGAGTCAGCTCGGCCTCCCCGTCAACCGTCTCATTGTTGACGTGGCAACACGCTGGAATTCCACCCTCCACATGCTCCAGCGATTGTGGCAGCAGCGCAATGCCATTACGCAGTACGAAGTGACACATGGCCTGACAAGCAGCGGTGTGGACCTCAGGGTGTTGAGCCACCGAGAGTGGAGGCAGGTGAAAGAGCTCTGCACCATCCTTGCCAGTTTTGAAGAAGCCACCAAAATGGTCAGTGCGGACAATGCCCTTGTCAGCATGAGCATTGTGGTGATCTTAGTTCTGGAACGATCGTTGGACACTCTGAAACAACAGGTCCCGCCAGCGATGGAGGAGGAGACGGACACAGATGCGGACACAGAGCCTTTCTCTCCGTCAAATCCACAAGGCCCGACAGTTTCACAATTTCATCGGTCTTCATTAGGCAGTGGTTCGGGGTCCAGAGCTAGTGCAAGGTGGCGCATCAGCTCTCAGGGTGCATCATCTCAGGCAAGTCAGGGCTCTGTTGAAGCTGTGCCAGAGGCAGCGGAGGAGGAGGAGGAGGAGGAGGAGGAGGAGGTCTTCCTAAACACCGACGTTACCAACGTCCCTGCCTTGGAAAGAGTTTGGCGCGAATTTGAGGCGGAGGAGGAAGATGAGGAAGATCAGTTTGCTAGTGCTCCTCGACCCAGAGACTTGGGAAATCAAGGCTCCATCTCTCACATGAGTGCTTGGATGCTCCATTTCCTCCAACATGATCCTCGCATTAAGGCCATCAAAATGAACAACAGTTACTGGGTGGCCACCTTCCTGGATCCCCGGTACAAAACAAAACTCAGCACTTTCCTTCGACCCCCCCAAATAGAGAGTAAAATGCAGGAAATGTTGACCTTGCTGATTGATCAACTGGAGACATCTGTTGCGTCTGCTTCACGTTCCCCAAATGTCACGGTGGAACAACATCAGCGACGTGACAGCAGTAGAGTGCCAAGTAGCCGTAGCGGCAGCAGCAGCAGCAGGCAAGGTGGCAGAAGCCTAATGGGTGACCTCTGGCAATCTTTGTTTACCACCTCACCAATGCATGCAATGCAGGGCACACATCCAACACACAGAGACCAGCTTAAGATCATGGTGCACGACTATATGCGTCTCAACACCGGTGTTTTTGTATGTGTTCCGAACCCAATAGACTTCTGGGTATCCAAAATGGACGAATGGCCCGAGCTCGCTCGCCACGCCATAGAGGTGTTGTCCTGCCCAGCAGCCAGCGTCATATCTGAGCGGACCTTCAGCACAGCTGGAGGAGTCATTACAGACAAACGCATCCGGCTTTCCACAGATAATGTGGATCGTTTGACTTTCATCAAGATGCATCAGGCATGGATCTCTGATGATGTGGTGGCCTCAATTGCCGAGGTCACCGATAAGGTGCCGATCTACTTTCCATTCCTCTGCAAACAGAAATGGTCCTCTGGAAAAATGTTTTTTAAAATGATAATTTCTTACTGCAATTTCTATTCTCTTTTCCCAACAGTTCATTTGCTGGTTTTGCTGTGAGGAGACTGTAAAAGACAGCAAGGTTTCATGACAACACCGTATTCCATTTACTCACTTTATCTTTAGAAGTTTTCGCATTGTCAATGGTTTTGAGGTCATGTTGCTGTGAGATACAGCAATAATCATGGTCCTTTGGAACAGAAATGTGGATTTTAAGTGGCATTTCTCCCTCACAATTTTGAATAGTGGCTGAGAAGTCATATTTATAATTTTTTGGGGTCATGTAGCTGTGAGATACAGCAATAATCATGGTCCTTTGGAACAGAAATGTGGCTTCTAAGTGGCATTTCTCCCTCACAATTTTTAACAGTGGCTGAGAAGTCATTTTTATAATTTTTTGGGTCATGGTGCTTTGAAATGCAGCAATACTACAGGTCCTATTATAAAAAAAATGTTGTTTCTAACAGACAGTTGTTCTTCACAATTGTCCAAAGTGGCTCAAGGGTCATGCTTTGAATTTTTGGGGCATTTTGCTTTGAAATGCAGCTATACTACAGGTCCTATTATAAAAAAAAAATATTTCTAACAGACATTTGTTCTTCACAATTGTCCAAAGTGGCTCAAAGGTCATGCGTTGAATTTTTGGGGGCATTTTGCTTTGAAATGCAGCTATACTACAGGTCCTATTATAAAAAAAATGTTGTTTCTAACAGACATTTGTTCTTCACAATTGTCTAAAGTGGCTCGTGGGTCATGTTTTGAATTTTTGGGGGCATTTTGCAGTGACATGCAGCTATGCTACAGGTCCAATTGTAAAAAATGTTGTTTCTAACAGACATTTGTTCTTCACAATTGTCAAGAGTGGCTCAAGGGTGATGGTGCTGTCAGAAACAGGAATAGGTAGGACACTGTTAATGGACACATATTGCAAAATGACTTGTTTTTGCAAGATCTTTAACATAGCTATCAATCCCTTTATTGAGACAACCCATTTAATACAATTAAAAGACATGGTGGGATTCCATCCTATTTTAAAAATGTGTTTTCTAGAATTAAACTACTAAAAAACTTGCATGTACAAAATAGCTGGTAAAAAAATTCCTTTGAATTGTACAAGGGAGGTACAGGAAAACTTGACCAGATGTAGGTTATTCAGAGGACATGGAGTATGGAGCAAGGACAGAGAACAAAGTACAGAGACAATTTCCTCCAGCATGTTGAGTAAAATGAGAAAAAGAATGCCAAGAAAAAGGGCACCTGGGTGGAACAGGAGCGTTAACCACCAGTATTTCCAAGTGAAGCTCAATTGGTCCGCACTCATACGGAGGGGCAAGCGCTACCCAGGACAGGGACAGTATATGTCCAGTGAAACTAAAATGGTGGTTTAAAGACTCCTTTTTCTGGCACTTTTTAATCTGTGGGTCAGACAGGTTTAATGGTCATTCTGCGGTACAGGACAGATATATTTAATGTCCAGTTCAACTAAAATGGTGGTTCAAAGACTCCTTTTCCCGGCACTTTTTAATTTTGGGGTCAGACAGGTTTAATGGTCATACTGCGGTCCAGGACAGGTATAGTCAATGTCCAGTTCAACTAAAATGGTAGTTCAAAGACTCCTTTTTACGGCACTTTTTAATCTGTGGGTCGGACAGGTTTAATGGTCATTCTGTGGTACCGGACAGATATAGTCAATGTCCAGTTCAACTAAAATGGTGGTTGAAAAACTCCTTTTTCCGGCACTTTTTAAATGTGGGGGTCATGCAGGTTTGGAGCTCATGCTTTAGCCCAGGACAGATATAGTCAATGTCCAGTGAAACTAAAATGGTGGTTGAAAGACTCCTTTTTCCGGAACTTTTTAATCTGGGGGTCATGCAGGTTTGGGGCTCATGCTGTGGCCCAGGACAGGTATAGTCAATGTCCAGTGAAATTAAATGATGGTTGAAAGACTCCTTTTCCCGGCACTTTTGAATCTGGGGGTCATGCAGGTTTGGGGCTCATGCTGTGGCCCAGGACATGTATAGTCAATGTCCAGTTCAACTAAAATGGTGGTTGAAAGACTCCTTTTTCCGGCACTTTTAAATCTGGGGGTCATGCAGGTTTGGGGCTCATGCTGCGTTCCAGGACAGGGATATTCAATGTCCAGTTCAAGCAAAATGATGGTTCAAATCATACTGCCTTCTGCCACTTTTCAATTTGTGGGTGATGCAGGTTTAAGGGTCATGCTGTGGTACAAGACAGGGATAGTGAATGGTCTGTGACTTTTTTTCTGTGGCTTTTTTAACCTAAGTGTGTTGCCTAAGATGTAGCACATATCCATTTGACTGTTGTGGATGTTAATTCCAGCTTCTCCAGCCCTGT
Source organism: Phyllomedusa bahiana (assembly GCA_025379985.1). NCBI lineage: Eukaryota > Metazoa > Chordata > Amphibia > Anura > Hylidae > Phyllomedusa > Phyllomedusa bahiana. The sequence continues at coordinate 18,790 of JAODAL010021560.1, read as the reverse complement.
TTGGGTGTAAGAATGAAGGTGTTGTTGCTCTCCCATAGACTTTAATGGTCATCGCTCATAATCTACTATCGACTATCTTGTCGATGATGGTCGACTATCGACCATCGACCGATGTCGATGGCCAACGTAATCGCTCAACACTAGTCATGTGTTAATTGCTCGGCAGTTCTAAAAGGATCTACCATTAACCATCCAATGAAAGGCACCCCAATATCCATTAAGGGTTATTTTACATGTAACAGCCAAGGAGTAATCTACCTACTCAAATGCCCCTGCGGCAAAGTGTACATTGGACAGACCAGTAGAAAAATCAAAACACGTATCAGTGAACACAAATCTGCAATCAGAACTTACAAAAAACATGCCGAACAGGACAATAACCAGGAGAAAAAATACGGAGAAACTACAGTAGCGAGGTATTTCCATGAGATGAACCATCAAGTCAGTGATCTGAAGTGGTGTGTATTAGAAGAAGTTCAACAAAACACGAATACGACATTGAATTTACAACTCTTAAAACGTGAGGCATACTGGATCTATACCATGGAGTCGATGATACCTAATGGACTTAATGAATGTTTTAGCTTAAAGTGTTTTCTGTGAAGGTTTTTCTATTTTTGTAAATTATATGTTTTTAACAGTTAATTGATGTAGACTATAAATAGCGACTACTAACCCTAATGCGCATGCCTGAAGAAGAAGGACAAACCCTTCGAAACGTAGCATCAGTGCGCGCCCGTACATCGAACAGCACAGCCGTGCTGTATCGCTCTCCACTAAAGTCTTTGATTCTATTCTATCCAATATCATTAATGGAACTCAGATTGGACTCTGCTATTTTTGACAAGGTAATTCGTGTACATATATTGACCGTTGCCACGGTGTTGTAATGTCACTTTTTTATAAGTAAAGCACATGTTTTATATGCAAACTTCTGGTCATTCATTGCATGACGCATCCGGCAATACCAAACATGTAGGGTTTCCGTTATGTTTTGGTACCATAAAAAAGTTCCAAACTTTTTCTATTTTTGAAATTTGCCCCACGCCGCCATTTTGTATGACCAATAACTTTTTGGTACTAAAACCTACGGAAGTTAATGAGAGTGTATTTTTTGCAGGCTAAAGTGTACTTTTTATCGCTAGCAGTTTAGAATGCATGTGACTTTTTTGATCACCTTTATTCCAATTTTTAGGTGACGTAAAATGACCAAAAAACTGCAATATTGGCATTTGGATTTTTTTTCTTCTACGGTGTTCAGCATACAGGATAAATTATGTTGTATTTTAATAGATCATACTTTTTCGGACGCGGCGATACCAAATATGTGTAACTTTTTTTTTATTATTTTTTTGTTTTTATTTGTAAAATGGGGAAAGGGTGGTGATTTGAACTTTTAATACTTTTTTTTTGTACTTTAAAACTTTATTTATTCATTTTTTTAATGTAACATTGAGTCCACCTAGGGTGCTTGACCACTAGGTGGCACTTGTTAATACAGTCTATTGCATTGCATAGACAATGCATTAGACTGTACCAAGATGGCGATTTCCCAACTTCCTGTCTGTTGCCGGAAGTGTGGCAAACCAGGACATGGCAGTGATGGAAGCGTTCACATTGCTCCCCGCTGCCATGTCAGGGCGTCGGATCGCTGCAGCTTTGCTGCAACGGTGCCGATCGCCCTGAAGATCGGTGCGCGGCACCAATCTTAATTCATTCAGACGCCATGGCCATCTTTGCCGCGGCATCTGAAGGGTTAAACAGTGCGGGCAGGTGATGCTGCCCATTCGCGCTGTAACACCCGGCAGCTGTGCGGGGGGATGGGGACTTAAGGTGTTAAAAGCTGGCTTTTCAGTATACCAGAAAGCCATCTTGGAACCTGGCAGCTGATATTTGGAATATAGCTATTCATATCAGTTACCTTACTCTTAGGGGGACATGTATGAAAACTGTCTTGGTCTAATACTTTCTTTGCTGCCCATAGAAACCAATCAGAGCGCCTGTTTCATTCTTTCAGGGCACTAGATGAAATGATAGGGGAACTCTGATTGGTTGCTATGGGCAACAAAAGAAAGTCTTAGACTAAGACAGTTTTCATACATGGGGCTCTTAGTTTATATCTCACCATTTTCTACAAAAATCAACACATCCAGAAAATCAATTGATGACTTACTAATAACTGAATTGAAGGAAAGATAGAAATCATTAATGTTAATTTCCTTTAAAAACTGATCCAATTAGTCTGATGTTTTATAGATGATGTCATACTGATATGGGAAGGTACATCAGACTCAGTGGTTTGGTGGTTGGGAGGAGTTAGCTATTTGCCCTGGTGGGAAATTAAAAGAAGGTATTATACTCTGGAGATGTCTTATAGATGATATCATACTGATATGGGAAGGTACATCTCCAGTGTATAATACCTTCTTTTAATTTCCCACCAGGGCAAATAGCTAACTTCTCCCAACCACCAATGTATAAATTGGCATAACTTGGTGAAAACTTAGTGCTCATGGCTGTTACCCATGTCTGTAAATAAAATTGACCATCATAAACAAAATAATTGTGTTCCAAAACAAAGGAAACACATTTTACAATATATTTCACTTGGTCAATTTTATAGCTATCACTTTTTTTTCAAAAAACATGGTACCATCTCACATCTCAGTACTGTAATTCTGTATGTAATAAGGTAACATCCAAACACCATCCAAAATATTCCTCTTTCCATGTTATTTTTTCTAATTCTTTAAGGATGTGGGTGGTATGTTTAAGATATGCCGGTAATTGTTTAACCAAAGGTTACAGATGTACATTGACATATTCTGACCAATTTGCAGTCAGGCAGCCAGTCCCAGAAATAATAGGTCTCCTTGGGAGATGGCATAGATCCTTATGGATCTTTGGTAAATAGAAGAATGCAGCCAGTCTTGGTGTTTTATTGTACAAAAAATCTGCCTCTTTTATGGTTAGCAAATTCTCTTTATGTTCTTTTATACTTAATTTATACAAGCTAAATAAGTATTGTTCCGTTAGATCCTTTTTTAATTTAAGATATGTTTTGTGTGAGACAGGATCCAACGGCCATTGTATCATAGACTAATTGATTCAATATAACTATCCCCTTCCCCCTTATCTGTTGGTAAAATAGTAATGCTATTAGTCTCCTTATCTATATTATGGCTTTCCTTTCTTCTCTAGTTAGATTTCCCTTAAAATATTTCTTAGATATTTGGATTTTTCATTAAATTTATGTAAATCCGCAATAACTACATTTTGAAAGGTATCAAAGGTCTCTGAATATTCATTTAAAATGTTAAACTTTAACTTAACAGACAGGTATTTTACTTGTATTCTATATGTTTTCATCCTCATTCTGAATATTTTCCTTCTTTAGAAAAAACTTCTTCAGGGCTAAATTCCTCAAGAATTTTTTTAATTCCAATACACGCTTGAAAACCATTAAAATGAGAGAATGGGGCAAACTTGAAACCTTCTATCAATAATGTTTGTTCACTCTCTTTAATTGTGTATTTTCTTAAATTAAAGATCTTTTGTTTCTCTGATTTACTTAGTTTTTTCTTCTTTTTGGTGAGTTTCCCCCACTTTGTACCCATTTTCCTTTTATCCTGAAAAAATCCTGATTTACTGTAATTCCCTGAGCTGCTCCTTTTCTAGTCATTACATTCTTATGTATCTTATTATTCTTACATTCTCCCCAATATATAGGTATATTGGTAACATTTGATGTTTATATAACATTTGCATTATCTTTAATATTTAAATTATTAGCCTTATGTTTAACCTCCTCACTCATTTCCTGATTATTACAATATTTTATGTTCTCCATTTAAAAAAAAAAAAAAAATTGTCTGTAAACATTGGCCTTTCCTTAAGCAGATTCATGTTACAGGGGACTATTTGCCGAGTGATCCAAAATTTGTATTTAGAAAGACTAGAAATTTAGCAAATTTGATATCACTGACTATTAAAATGTGACAGGACACAAACAGGAGAAGCAAAGATGTGGATTTTATCCTTGTGAATTTTGTTACGTATGCCGACAAAGTAGAATGAATAGAAATAAAAAAGTTATGTGTGTCAAAAATGGAGAAAAGTAAGATTCCTTTGAAATACAGTATCAACTAACTTGCCAAATGAAATGTGTCATTTATGCAATTAAATGTCCATGTAATAAATTATATATCGGAAGAACCAAGAGAGTTTTTAACGTACGCATGTGGGAACATTTGTGCAATATACGAAAAGGTTCTTTAGGGCATTTTCAAGACACTTTAAACAGAAGCATCAAGGTTTATTAGAAGGTATAAATTTATTTGGGATTGAAAAACTCCAATTGGTGTGGTGTAAAGGCAATAAAATTGATAAAATGAGACCAAATGGATATTCAATTTGAATATGCGGGTTCCAAATGGCCTCAACACTGATATTGAAATTTTTGCTTTTTTAAATAAGAACTTTTAAAGGTGGCTATGATCTTAACATTTTTTAAATATTTAATAATGATTGAGATGTGTTGAACTTTTTTTTTGTTTTAATAAAATTTGAGATGTGTTGAAACTTTTTTTTGTTTTTTATTGACAATTGCTGTCAATAATGGGTTTGAAAGGTGATATACGGCTGATGTTTTCTGAAACGCATTGACATTTTGTACCTACTAGGCTCTTGTAGCTGTAGTGACGTCCTTACTGTCAGCCAGCCTGTGCCTGTGTAATCCTGTGCGCCTCCATCCGAGATGCTCGGATTTAATTACATTGCATATCGTCCAGCTCAGCAACAGTGAGTTTAAATATTTTAGAGCTTATTAGCTTTATCTTATTTATTTCTGTGGATCATGTGATTCATATTGGAACACTATATGGAACCTATTTTTGGTGGAGAATTACTTTGGAGTGGCTATAAGGCAGTGTTCCCCAACTCCAGTCCTTAAGGCCCACTAATTGGTCACGTTTTCAGGATCTCCCACAGAATGCACGGACAATAATGAAATCACTTGTGCAGCATAATGAAATCACCTGTGCAATACTAAGGAAAGCCAGAAAACATGAGCTGTTGGTGGGCCTTGAGGACTGGAGTTGGGGGCCCTGTTATAAGGTATGAATTGCTTAAATTGACTACCATTGCTGCATATCACAAGGAATTATGGGAAAGAGGCTGAGAAGCCCAAAGCGCACTCTGCTGGATGTAACGAATCCTCAATTTGCTTTTGACCCACCAAATCTTGAGAAAGTAAAAGGGATTTTAGCCAAGCCAGTATCATACTTCTCAGGGGTTGAATATATCAAGCAGATATATTTGGCTGTATTGAAGTTTTTTAAAGCAGACAGATACTTTTGAAATTCATTGTTTTTCATTTTATAAGTGTATATATTGAATAAGGTAGAGCAGACACCAATGTATTACAGGTTCTGTAGTTTGTTCTTTAGTTGAATTTGTATGTAAGTTGGAACAGGTACATTTCAGTGTAACTCCAACATTTTTTAGTTTTTGGACAGTAGATCTAGTGCACATTTTGTGTTGAATGTATTAATTTACAGCAATTATATAGACTAATAGTAAATCTTCATGGTTCAACAATCAAGTGAGATAATGCAAGTGACAATTTTGTAAGTCCAGATACTGTATATGTGCAAAGTTTCAACATAAGTAGGCCTTTTTACGGTCACACTTGGAGAAAGAGAGCATGTTGGCAAGAAACTGTAGTGTATATTATACAGTGTTGATAAAGGAACGTAGGTAATCTGTTGCTACAGTAAATGGGGTGTGACTCATGCTTAGATGGCATGCTTTGAGTTACGCCCAACAACAACTTCTGTACTTAAGTACTTGTCATGTGTAAGTCAGAAGCTTGTAACTTGGTTACTGCATGTACTAAACTGTATTTGCTGAGTGCAATTTAGTGAAGGACACAATATGGATCCCTGTTTCATGATTGTAGCCTGGATTGTCTTTTATGCAGCATACATTGCTCCGTTAGAAGAAAATATGGTAGTTGGTGAAAGCCGGGTAAGGAAAATTCTAATAGGTTTTTCTTTTAGTAGCTTTTGTTAAATATCTGCCCAGTTACTCAGTTTCTTATTGAGATTCAACAATCACCCATTATATGCTTAAAATACATCGAGTAACACCTCCAACGTATGTTAAATAGAATGTGCTGAAGCAGAAACATTATCTTATAACATCTCGTCATGCAAAATAATGGGAAAATTCCGGAACTCAGTATTCAAGCTTATTTTTGAATGCAAAGCATTATCTCTCCACCCTGTCTAGCTCTGGCATTGCTATATTTCAGGAGGGATAATTTCCAGTCCAACTGAGAACAGTGATCTGTCAAATACTAGACTTGGGGAAACAAATCTACTTTCCATTAAAGCTCCTTCCCTTCCAGAGCTCACTGCCACATAACTTCTTAGAATGTGAACCTCAGAGTGCAAATTCAAGTTTCTCATTTACAATTTAAAATGAGTGACCTATTCCATTCAGTAGCTTGCAGGCTGCAGGAGAAGGACAAAACCTGAATTACTGCAGTCTTTTACTTTCAACTTGCTGAGCGATAGAAAGCAATGTCGTAACAGGGCAGAAGGGAAAAGGAAGGAGTGGCATTTGTAATATGGAGGAAAGGAGTGTTAGGTTCTTCATTGTAAAAGAGTACTATAAAAGTGAAGGGAGACTTATAGTTCGTGCAATGTTCCTGGAAAATAAGATATGGAAATGAGTTTTCCACCAGAAGGAAGAATGCCGTCTCTCTACTGTCAAATATTGGAGATAACTGACCTTTAAGTCAAATCTGGGCAATTTAACAGCCCTGGATGAAAAATCTAATGTTTAAAAGGAAAGTCTTCACAAAAGTAGTGTATCTGTGGATTTAAGAACATTATGTTTTTTTTTTATTGATGTTGTGCTTTAAAAAGGACCAAAAATGTGTTTCTAAATTTAGTGCACTGTGAAGAAAAAGAGAAATTAATTTGAACAATAAAGCTATAAAATAAAGCTGAGTATCCAGAGATGTAACCTTTTTATTTTTGTAAGAAGGCACAACACTTTTAGGTATTGTTAAAGGGGATTTATCGCTACAAAAATCATGTCTCAGATTATGGTGACAGTAAAAATAAGCACTTTTGTAATTGGGTTGCATTACCTCTGTCACTTGGTTTAGCAGGTTTGAGCTTTTCTGTAAATCTGTGTTCTATTTCTGCTGTTGCTGGTCGGACACACCCCCTGGATGTTTCTCGCCCCCCTAGACACGCCCCCTGCACTGTGATTGGCTGGCTGACATTTCATTCAGCCTGTTAGGATACGCCCCTAAACAGGAAACGCCTGGCCACGCCCCCTGTGCTGTGATTGGCTGTCTGCAAACTCTGTGTTTACTCCCCTCTGAGCTGTTAAAATCGATAGTGAAACCAAGGGCTGTTAGCTCTATATACATCTCCCAGCTCTAGGGTGAATGATCTGGGCAATTACTGGTTGTAAGAGGCTTTTGCAAGAGGTTGATTTCACTCCTCACAGGTCCAGCTTAAGTTACTTTCAAAGAGGGTACTGTTCCTCAGACAATAAACCGGCACTCCTTATGTTGTCATCAAGGTCGTTATGGTTGAATACTATCCTTCAGCCTGCATCATGAACTCTCTGAGTGTATAAATAAACAGCATTTGTCTAGCTGTATGTGTGTGCAGTGCTTAGCTGATCATCTGTAGAGAGAGTTAGAGTTCAAGCCCCATAGTAGTTTTTTTATTTTCTTTTTTAATTGTACAATGTAAAGATTGAAATATATGTGTAGACATTTATATTTATTATCACACACAAAGCTCCCTATATAGTGTCTCATCCTCGCATAGTCACACCAAGCATTAACATATGTGTACAGGCAATACTCTGGGGGAAGAGACATAATAGGGAGCTCTGTAGGTATCTATAATCATTTAGAGATTGATATATATATTTAGTTTCCACTTGTGTAGAATTTAGGGAAAAAAAATACTCTGTGAGGGACTAGAACTCCAAACCCCTACCACTACACTACCAGCCCAAGTTAGTTATAGGTTGAGCAGGATCTTCTCTCAAAGCTGATTGCTTCTCTCCATGTTGTTTTCACTCTCATGTCACTAACAGCAAGTAGAGATCTTTACTTGAAGCTGACATTTGTCCTTGTAGTTGAGTAAAGATTTCTGCCTGTTGTCAGTACAATTTGGGTGAACACCACTAGAACAGAAGTAAAAGATGTTGGCTTTCAGTGTCATTTGTGTGTAAACTAAGACATATAACAGGTGCTTGCTGTCAGTGAACGTTGAGTGATAGAGTTGACATCTTTACTTGGGTGATAGCTGCTTTTTTTACACTTTGTTTAATGACATGCATTTAGGAAAGTGCCTAACTTATGATTTCTAAGCATCCCACGTCGACATTATATGGTGGCAAAACCCTTTTACATCACAGATCCCCTAATATAACACAGTATTATAGAGTCTCCTGCCTGTTAACAGGGTGATCGGAGGAGGGGGAGGAAAGTGTGCATTGCTCCATATAAAACAGTAACAGACTGCAGCCTGGTAACAGAGGGGAAGGGGGGAAGGCGGTGTACACTCCTCACATGTCTCATTTGTGTGTATAACTGCATATAGCACAGCAGGAAGCTTGTGGAGCCTGAAGGCTGCAGACACAAGAAGCATGCAGGAGCTACAGAGCTGTTATATCCAAACAACCTTCTGCAACCCCTGCTTCATACAAAATGATGATGTCACAGCTTCAGTGAGGGGAGACGCCCCCGGGGAGGAGAGACACACCGCCTGGGAGGAGCCCACACGCCTGCTGCTATGAAAGACACGCCCCTGGATTGCAAACTCAATCTCAGAGAATTATTTGAAGAGCACGAACAGTTCAAACGATAAAACTACTTTAAGTGCTAATACTTGTACTGCAGTGGCAGATCTTCACTTGAAGTGGAGCTGAGACAGGAGTGCCTTCAGGTACTGAAACAGAATTGATATAGCAGAGGATTTTTCCTGTTAAGATAAAAGCAACATGTTTTAGACACAAACTGAGTCTTTCTTCAGACTAATGGTATTTAAACTGTCTAGGTGTAAGACTGTCGTTGTTGGCCATTGCAACCAATCAGAGCTCTCCTTTCTTTTCAAAAAGTGCTCTGAAGAAATGAAAGTGGCGCTCCGATTGGTTGCTATGGACAAAAAGTCTTAGACCTGGACAGTTTTCATAACTGTCCCCCTAAGAGTTCTTAACCTACAGAGAACCTCCATTCAAGTCCTATGCATGGTTTTAACAGAATATAAATTAAAGTGGCGATAATATTCAAGAGAATACCTTAATGATAGTATTGTGATAGAAATGTTCTATTTCATTCTTTTACTGTTTTCAAATTTAGGTTTCCATGTTCTTGATGCATAAACAGAACACTCTTTAATAATCAAGTCCATATTGCTGCTGGTAATTTCAACATATGTCCTTAACTTGAATTCAATAAAACTGACTTTATTGACAACTTCTTTAAAACCAATCAGTGGCTATAAGCTTCATTTTACATAAGACATGAAATTCCTTTGAACAAGTTCACCTGAGTTTCTTGCCGGCGCTTCATACTACAGCGTTACAGTTCACCGTGTCTTAGCGTTCATGCTGGACCTGAATCCTTGAGTTAGAGCTGTCAACGAACCCTCTCCTCTCAGATACCGCTACTTCTCACTTCGTAGCGGGACGTAGCGGTATCCGAGAGAAGAGGGATCGTTGAAAGCTCTATCACAAGGATAACCCAGGTTAACCTGGTTAACCCTGAAGCTTTTCCCTCACATATGTTCCTGAGCTACAACTGACCCTAATACAGAAAGTGGCTTTAGGACCCAGTGAGTCTAAGGCCGTGTTCACACGGCTTATTCCCGACGGATTTGTGAGCCGTATTGAGCTCAAAAATCCGCCGTGAATAAGGGGCGGGACGGGGGCGAGGCCAGAGCGCGGCGGGAGTGCCGCTCCCGGCCCCATAGACAATGCATTGTTTACGGCGCGTACGCGCCGTAAATAATGTGCATGTTGCTTTCTCCCCCCGCGGCGGATTCGCCGAGCGGGGAGGAGCGACGGAATCCACTGTTCTTTATGAGAGCAGTGGATTACCGTAATGACTCCGACGGATTGGCACTGTCCTGACGCGCAAATCCGGCGCGCAGTACGGTGCCAATCCGCGGCAAAATAAGCCGTGTGAACGAGGCTTAAGACAGAAACTACAAAAACACCAAAGCTATAATTCTCAAAAACTGCAAAGTTAAAAACTAAGTCAAACGAGGCAAGAAAGAAGATACTTAAGCCTTACACAACTAAACTGAAAATAGGCAAGAGAGAACAATCTATATTTCTATACCGTGCAGTCAGGCCACCATTTTCAGCAGTTCTTTCTAAACTGTGTTAATCAGCTCAGGTGGGCAGCCAGGCCAGCTGAAAAGCAAGGATCCCGAGCAGTTGCCATGCGCCCTCTCCAACCAAACATAGACAACAAGACAGACCTTTCACAGAAATTGTTGCTGACCTAATTAGTTGAGGAAGAAATGACAGGAAAGTTCCTGCCATTCATAGCACATGCCATGTGATGGTAATGATAAAACTTACCTGGGATTCTTGAACCAGTAATTTATCTAAATTGAATTTTGTGCCACAAATATATTCTCTGACAATGTAAATATTATGTCTACTATGCCTATATCAGTGCCCTGCTGTTTGACCTGGCTGTTGCCTCATTGGGAACATGATGATTCTGTTGTATTTTTAGTGAGAGTTTTCTGTTGACCTTTAGTATGGTTTTTGAGGAACCAGGTCATATTTTCCTTGCAACATATACCTTGTTGAGTATGAGACATGGAGCCTCCTCTGTCGGTCAGTATGCTATCAAATAGCTTACCCTGGCTTCAGATTTATCTTAGAATAATGAAACCCAACTGTCTACCACCTAGAAGGAATTAGCAGCTCATGTCAACCATGAACATGCTGGACATGAAATTACCTCTTCACTAGGTGACATAATCTCTTTAGTTTCTCAGGTGAATATTTATTTTTGTATTCTGAATCAGAGAAGCTTCCTGATAAGCCTATGCAACCAAATTGTAGAATTCTGTACTTGGACGGGACATGTAAAATCATCTTAAGGCCTGTGTAATTATTGCAGTCATCTATGTCTATCTGTCCAACAAAGCTGAAAGAACTTTCTAGCCAAAGATAGAGAGGTAAAATAATAATAGGTCTGACTAACCTCTCTTCTTAGGGAAAAAAAGTATCCCTTTCGATGACTGCTTATGTTGTTGCTATCTCTATTATTCAAAAAACACCTTTTCAATTCTTTACACTTCCATTATTATAGCTTCTATTACTCCTGAAATACTGCAGTGGTGATCTAAGGCTGTGCCAGGTGGATGTCTGCGATTGTAAGAGTGCCTTCAAGAAGGAGTGTCCGCATTCTGTTGTATTTTTAGTGAGAGTTTTCTGTTGACCTTTAGTATGGTTTTTGAGGAACCAGGTCATATTTTCCTTGCAACATCTACTTGTTGAGTATGAGACACAGAGCCTCCTCTGTCAGTCAGTATGTTATCAAATAGCTTACCCTGGCTTCAGAGTTATCTTAGAATAATGAAACCCAACTGTCTACCACCTAGAAGGAATTAGCAGCTCATGTCAACCATGAACATGCTGGACATGAAATTACCTCTTCACTAGATGACATAATCTCTTTAGTTACTCAAGTGAATATTTATTTTTGTATTCTGAATCAGAGAAGCTTCCTGATAAGCCTATGCAACCAAATTGTAGAATTCTGTACTTGGACGGGACATGTAAAATCATCTTAAGGCCTGTGTAATTATTGCAGTCATCTATGTCTATCTGTCCACCAAAGCTGAAAGAACTTTCTAGCCAAAGCTAGAGAGGTAAAATAATAATAGGTCTGACTAACCTCTCTTCTTAGGAAAAAAAAGTATCCCTTTCGATGACTGCTTATGTTGTTGCTATCACTATTATTAAAAAAAACACCTTTTCAATTCTTTACACTTGCATTATTATAGCTTTTATTAATCCTGAAATACTGCAGTGGTGATCTAAGGCTGTGCCAGGTGGATGTCTGCGATTGAAAGAGTGCCTTCAAGAAGGAGTGTCCGCTTTACTTCTGACTAGTGATGAGCGATTACGTTGACTATCGTCATCGGGCCGACAGTCGATATCGGCAATTATCAAGACGATTTCCGATAGTCGATAATAGATTATCGCCGATGACCACTAAAATCTATGGGAGAGGAACAACACCTTCATTCTTACACCCAAACAGGGCTGGAGAAGCTGGAATTAACATCCACAACAGTCAAATGGATACGTGCTACATCTTAGGCAACACACTTAGGTTATAAAAGCCACAGAAAAAAAGTCACACACCATTCACTATCCCTGTCCTGGGCCACAGCATGACCCTTAAACCTGCATCACCCACAAATTAAAAAGTGCCAGAAGGAAGTATGATTTGAACCATCATTTTACTTGAACTGGACATTGAATATCCCTGTCCTGGAATGCAGCATGAGCCCCAAACCTGCATGACCCCCAGATTTAAAAAGTGCCGGGAAAAGGAGTCTTTTAACCACCATTTTAGTTGAACTGGACATTGACTATACCTGTCCTGTACCACAGTATGACCATTAAACCTCTCTGACCCACAGATTAAAAAGTGCCGGAAAAAAGGAGTCTTTCAACCACCATTTTAGTTTAACTGGACATTTACTATATCTGTCCTGTACCACAGAATGACCATTAAACCTGTCTGACCCACAGATTAAAAAGTGCCAGAAAAAGGAGTCTTTCAACCACCATTTTAGTTGAACTGGACATTGACTATATCTGTCCTGTACCGCAGAATGACCATTAAACCTGTCTGACCCACAGATTAAAAAGTGCCGGAAATAGGAGTCTTTCAACAACCATTTTAGTTGAACTGGACATTGACTATGCCTGTCCTGGACCACAGTATGACCATCAAACCTGTCTGATCCACAGATTAAAAAGTGCCGGAAAAAGGAGACTTTGAACCACCATTTTAGTTTAACTGGACATTGACTATACCTGTCCTGGGCCACAGCATGAGCCCCAAACCTGCAAAAACCCCCAAAAATTTAAAAAGTCCCGGGGGAAAAAGGGGAGTCTTTCCCAACCATTTTATTTGAACTGAACAGGGAACTAAACCTGTTCTGGCCCACAACACCCCCCTAAACCTTTTTGGACCCACAATCAAAAAAGTGGCACTAGCTATTTTTGGGTACAGTGACTGCATTTTGTATATTTTTTGAAACCTGACTTTTGGGTTTTTACAGAATTTTTTTTGGGGAAAGTTTTATTTTATAGTTTTACATTTTATTTTTTTTGGTTTTTTTTCAAGTTTTTAAAAAATACAACTTTACACCCCCCCCCTCCCATTTTTTTTAAAGGAAATTTTTAAAATGTGAAAGATTTTTTAAAATTCGCCCGAAACACCCCATAATAATAAAAATGTCCAATAAATCCCCAAAACACTTCTTAGTTGAAAGACATTTGCCCCCCTGCTTCCCGAAGGGATTACCAATAAATTCAATGGTTTTTTTTTTTCCCTCCAAACCCTTCTTCAGTGATTAGGACAGACTCCCCTGGAAAACAAATGATGCGCCCCCAAAAGTGCCCCCAGCCCCCAAAAAATTTTTTAAAGCCTAAAATTTTGGCCCAAATTTGTGTCCAGCCTGGACCCCTTTTTTGACACAATTTAAACCCCTCACAGAAATCCCCTTTTTTTCAAAACCCTGATTTTTTAGAGAAATTTGAAGCTCTCCTAAATTTTGCCCCTAATGGTGAAAACCCAAATTGCGGCCGTCAGACATCTGTTAAAAACGGAGGCCCCGCTCCCCGGGCCCAAACTTACAGGGGGTCCCTTTAAGCCCAGGCAAAGCGTCTGTCATCTTTTCCCACCATTTCCCAGTTTTTCCAGGGTTTGGAGTTACAGTGGGTGGGGTAAAGACCCCCATTCTGGCACCCGTAAACTATTAACACGGTAAAAATGCCCATATTGACGCAGCAAGGGAAAACATCGTGTTTGAAGCAAAAGGGGCGGAAATGGGAAGTATGAGGTAAACTACCACCTTCCTCAGAACACAGTAAAGCCCTGGGAAGCGCTTCCCCCTCCTATGAGGGGCGGCCCAAATTTTGACTTCATTTGGGAAAATTTCTGGTTGTTGACGTTCCTTTTCCCAAACCCGGGGTGCCCTTTTTTTTGTGCATTCTTTTTCCTTTTTTAACTAAATTTGTCGGGAAGGAAAGGGGTCTCTTTTTCTTTGTTGTTTCCCCCGTGTCCCATACCCAGGGCCCCTTTTAAAAAACCCAAAAACTGTTAAATTTTTTCCTGTCCCCTTCCGGGGGGGGGGGGGGGTTTTTTTTCCCAAAATTCAAAGGAAATTTGCCCAACCAAATTTTTTTAAAAGGGCCAAGTTTTTTTAGTTTTTAATTCTAGAAAACCTTTTTTAAAATGGGAAAAGGAATTTCCCACCAAGCCCTTTTTTTCTTTTTTTTAATTGTTTTAAAATTTGGTTTTGGTCTCAATATAGGGTTTTTCAGCTATTTTTAAAGATTTTGGCAAAAAAAAAGCCCATTTTGCAATATTTTGACCATTAACATTTTCCTCCCATTCCAAATTTCTGACAGAAACCATCCCCTTGAGCCACTTTTTACAATTTGAAAACAAATGCCCTTTTAAAAAAACCCCCGTTTTTCCCAATAAAACCTGTATTAAAAGCGGGAAATTTCACAGCAAAATCCCCCCAAAAAATTCAAAACATGACCCAAAGCCCCTTTTAAAAATTGTGAAAAAAAAAATGTCTGTTTAGAAACAAATTTTTTTTTAATAATATGCCCTTTGAAAGTATACCCGCATTTTCACGGGCAAAATCCCCCAAAAAGTCAAAACATGACCCTTGAGCCCCTTGACAAGGGGTGAAGAACAAATTCTTTTAAGAAACCACCTTTTTTACAATAGGCCCTTAGTATGGGGCTGATGTCCCAGAAAAAACCCCCCCAAAAAAATTCAAAACAGCCCCTTTTGATCCACTTTTTGCCAATTGTGAAGAAAAAAATGTCGTTAAAAAAAAAACTTTTTTTTTAATAATACACCTGTATTTTTAGCGGGAAATGCCCCAGAAAAAAACCCCCAAAAAATTTCCAAAAAAAAACCCCTTTGACCTTTTTTTGAAAAATTTGAGAAGAAAAAAAGGCTGTTTAAAAAACAACATTTTTTTTTATAATAGGCCCTGGGTAGATTGCTGCATTTCAAAGCAACAAACCCCAAAAAAAAAAAAAATGACTTCTCATCCCACTTGTTAAAAATTGTGGAGGGAAAAGCCATTTTAAAAGCCCTTTTTCTGTTCCAAAGGACCATGAAAAAAAGCTGTACCACAGCAAAAAGCCCCCAAAACCCCATTGACAATGCGAAAAACAAAAAGATTAAGTGATAAAATGGAATACGTTTTTGTCATAAAACCTTGCGGGTCTTTTCCCGTCCCCCTCACAGCAAAACCCAGAAAAATAAAATTGTGGGAACAAAAAAAAAAAATTGCATTTAAAAAAATTAAAAATTTAAAAAAAATTTTTTTAAGAGGGCCCATTTCTTTTTAAAAAGGGGTTTTTGTGAAAAAGCCGGGCAACAAATGGGTTTGACCTCCAATTTGGGGGCCACAATATCATCAGAGATCCATTCCTGTTTCATCTTAAAGGAAAGTCAAACGATCCAAAAAACCCAAAAATGCTTTTTTTGCAATGACTCCTCCAGCAGGGGCTAAAGGGTCCGCTCAGATTTTGACGCGGGCTGGGGGGCCAAAAAAAACCCTTTTTGCGGGCGGGGCAAGCTCGGCCTTTTCGCCTTTTTTTGGAAATTCCCCCAAAGCTATTGGGGTCCGGAACCCTTAAAAAAACATTGGTTTTTAGAACCCCGGGAAAGGGTCGTGCACAATGATTTAACTGGTCTGTGTGTTGTATTTTGGGCCCTGCTTTTGCATACGTTGGTGAGGGGGGTAAATAAAGAATTTCCAGAGGTCCCCCATTGGGGCTTCTGCCCCTTTTGTCGCGGCTGCCGTAGGGAATACTTGGCACTCTATTTGCTGTCACTTTCGCTGACGTTGTTCCCCCGTGACTTTTTAAAAACGTGAAAGCAAAACAAACAATGTCTCCGGGTTGACCCAATCACAAGGTCCCATTTCTTGCACTTTACCTCTTTTTGGGAAAGGGAAAAAGGAATTTTTCCGAGTTTTTTTTTTGTCCCGGGGATCCAGGGGGTGGCCACCCAGAAAACTGTTTGTTCTTTTTGGGGGCCTAAAAGGGCGAGGATCATGGTTGGGGAAATGGGGGAAACCAAGCACCTTTTAGAGATGGAGCCTTGTTTTTCCCAAAGCCTCGGGGTCGGGGGGCACTAGCAAACTGATCTTTCCTCATTTTTCCTCCTTTTCCCCTTTAAAAATTCCCGCGCCAACCCTTTTTTTAAAAAGGAAAGGACGTCGGGTAACTTTGGTGCTAGAAAAAACCTCCTCCCTCCTCCTCCGCTTCCCCCCGGGCACAGCTTAAACACACCCGGGAACTTGCCAGAGTTTTTCCCACCCTGAGTTTGAGGCCCCGGGCCTTGCCAAAGCCCGGAACCCCCCGAACCACTCCCTAATGAAGACCGAAAAAATTTGGGGAACTTTTGGGGGCCTTGTGGATTTCAAGGGAAGAAAGGCCCGGTCCTCATCTGGGGTCCGTCTCCTCCCCGTCGCTGGGGGGTTCCTAAAGGTTTTCAGGGGTGCCAACTTCATTCCAAACTAAGACACCCAATGCTCATGGGACAAGGGAAATTTTTTCCCACTACCACTTTTGGGTGGTTTCTCAAAAGGGAAAGGGATGGGGCCAGAGCTTTTTAAACCGGGCCTCCCCCCCCGGTGGCCCCAAAACCCCGAGGTCCGCACCCGGTGCTTGTCACCTTTGGCCCCACTTCGTCCCTGCAAATGGCATTGCGCTGCGGCCACAATGCTGAAGCATTTGGAAAGGGTGGAACCCCAGCTTGTTGCCACCCAACAATGAGACTTTTGGGATGGGGAGCCAACGGGACACGGGAAAACGCAGCCGGGCTGACAAACAGGGTGCGAAGGGTTTGGGAAGTGCGAACCGGGAACCCCGGGGGCCTTTTCCCCCACGGGCAGCCCCAACCCCGGGGTAGCGCTTTAGAAATTTCGGGACGACGGGGTTCATGAAAAGGTCCGGGAAAGGGATGTGTTCCAAGCCTCCCGATCTTAAGGGCGGGGCCAGCAGTTTTCCCCCCGTTATCGCACACCCCCTTTTTGCCTGGCAAAAGGGGTTCTTGGCCCCCAAACCACGCTGGTTTTTTTTGGGCGGAGAGCCATCCACAGCTCCGGGACCTTGTGTGGGGAAAGGCCCCCCAAGCAGTTTAAAAATTTCAACACGGCCGGGTTTCTCTGGCAGGGTGATGCCACCAGAGGCCCTTGGGGGAAAAAGCCCGAACCCCCCCTCTTTTTTTGAAGAGCGTGCGCCACCTGAGAGCCCCCGCACCCCCCAAGAGACATCCCCCCAGCTCCCCCAGTGAGCTTCAAAAGAGATATAGGGGTTTTTTGGCCTTTGCTTACTAGTCCATGGCGGTGGTGAGATGGATTTTTTAACCTTTCCAAAAACCCCCAAACCCCAAACTCCCTTTTAAAATTTTAAAGAAGAAAACGGGGCTGGCCGGGGGGGGACCCCTTCGGCAAAGAAATGCCTGCTCGGCATCTGGTTTTGGGGGCAGGAAAGGGGCCCCTAAAAGTGGCAGAACCCATCTGTGTCCACCAAAAACGGAAAGGCAACTTTTCCCAAAGGGCCAAAACCGGCAATGCCGACATTCGGGGTTTTTGGTTTTGGGGGAGACGGGTTTGGGGTTTTAAATTGTTTCCCTTCTGCCCCCAAAACCCGGGAAAAAAAAAAGGCGGCTGCTAGACGGCCGCGGGAAACCTTTCAGGTCCAAACGGGCCCAAAGGGAAAGGGTTGGAGGGGTTTTTTTTGGTTTTGTTTGGTTTTTGGAATTTCCTTGGCGCGGGGGAGGGCGAACGGGGGCGGGATCCCTGAATCAATGACCTGAGAGACATGGGCACCTTGAAAAAACTTTTTGGGTGTGGGGGAGGGGGAAAGGAAGGGCAGAGGGGGGTTGATAGTGGGTTGGGAAAGGGCCCGGGCATCTTTGTGGCCTTTAAATTGGGGCCAATTTTTCCCCAAATTTCAACTCATGAATTCGCTCATGTGACTAGAAAATTTTGGGGTGGTGGTTAAACACCTAAAAATTCTTTCCCTCAAACTGATTCTTTTAACGGAAAAGGGCGGCATTTTAACATCGGGGGTCAATCAGAGGCTTTGCTAAAAGAAGGCCCGGGCTTGAGGGGTTTCCTGGCCCTTTTTTGACGGCGAAAGCAAGGAGGGGGGTTTTCCGCTGCCTTTGACTGGGGGGAATCATATCAGGGGGGGCCCTGCGACCCCGCCCTCTCCCTTTTTGAGGCGAGCCCCATATTGAAACTACCCCATGGGCTTCCTCCTCCCCAAATTGATAAGGCCACAAGAAAATTTCGGGCGGAAAAAAACCACAAGGGAAATCCGCAATGTCCCCATCATCATCAAAAACAACACTGGTTATTTTTGGTCTTCCTGACTTTCTGCATCAGAAGCTTTGGGCTACAACAAGAGGCACTCCCCAAGGCGTTGCCGCCCCCCCGGAATT
>JAODAL010021559.1:22500-66797 GCA_025379985.1 Phyllomedusa bahiana | reverse complement strand
AAAATTGAAAGTAAGCTGGTGATTAAGCTGTAGGTTTAGAAAGCCCAGTTACTTACAAAGTTTATGTTTCTGCCACTTCTGCCCACTTCGGCCATAATTCGGTCAAAATTAATCAGTATATCACTTGAAAAGCTGTCACTTAAAAAATGCTGGAAATTAAAAACTGCTGGCAGACCAGCAGTTCAGGTTTCTCATTCATGACACCAAAGGCAATGGTGGCTGGCTGTCAATAGCAGTATGTCACATAGATAAAAGTGTAGTGTATTCTGTAACCTACACATTACCCAATGTTATTACTCCTGGATATGTATATAAATGAAGATCTGTACTCTATGGTGCTGGTTTCTACACTTTCTGGTGTGAAGAATATCTGTCAATAGCAGGGCTGTGGAGTCGGCAAGCCGAAGCCCCGACTCCAACTCCTCAATTTCCCAAACCTCCTGACTCCCTCATATACGGCGCATGTTTAAGTGATAACTTTACTGTAGTAAAATGCTCCCATTCAGCTGTTTATCACCTTATGATACAATAATCAAGCTATTTAGGAAGAACAGACACTGACAAGCAAAAAGGACCAATTGTTTGATCTTTTAAACACTTGTGGGTAGATTTTGGAAGAAAAAGCTGTATTTGTATCCAATTCCAGTCTGCATAACATTGGGAATGTGTAGAAGAGACTGGGATCAGTTTTTGGTCAAGACCTGCTTGAATCTGATTCAGAGCCCAGAAGGAATCAGGCAGAGCTAAAAACCCAAAGGTGGATTTCCCAAATACTAACAAAAATAATACAAATTAAAGGGGTTGTCTCATACATTGATTCATCTTTACCTCATTCCGTTTTTCTTGGTTTCATTTTAAATTCCCAGGGGCATGTTATTCTCCACTAGGCTCCCTTAAAGTAGGCTTAGCTATAGAAACCCAGTGCTGGCAGCTATCGGAGAGATCAAAAAGGTCTGTAGCTATAGCAACCATGCAGGCAGCCTATCAGGGAGAGTCCACAGGTCTTTAGCTTTTAGCAACCAGTGCTGGCAGCCTATCAGGAGAGATCACACAGGTCTGTAGCTATAGCAACCACTGTCGGGCCCAAGCCTATCAGGAGAGATCACACAGGTCTGTTGCTATAGTGACCACTGCTGGCAGCCTACAGGAGAGATCACACAGGTCTTTACCCTTTTAGCGCCCTAAGGAGCTGATGCAGCTCATACAAGAGGGAAAATCTAGGAATAGGTTAGGCACTGTTTAATGGACACATATTGAAAAGTGACTTGTTTTTACAAGATCTTTAACAAAAAAGTCATCCTGTAGTGAACAACCCCTTTAACACTTTGATTTTAGGAGCAAAACTGTAACTAAGCAGATGCTAAAATACTTGCAAGTCACATTTATGTATAAGATGGGTAAGATGACTGAAATATAAAATTACAGTAGCCTCATGTACAAGCTGTAGTGGAAAGGAGAGATATGGAGCCTGAAAGTCACAATTTCAAACATTGTTACCATTTTGCTTGTCGTGTAAAAAATATTTATTGGATATGACTTTAGGACACAAAGAAAAATTGTAAATATGCAAAACAACTGCGGGAACATTTGTGGATCTCTGAAATTTTTTCTGAGAAATAGTATCGCCTCCATCAGATCCTGCATACATGACCCCACATCTGATCTCATTTCCAGGCTAGAGAACGGCCTCTCTACACTAACTTGGGTTGGGCGCAAAGCGGTGACCACAGAGGCAAAAATCTCTAACAATGTCAGGGTATAAAAAAATTGCCTCAGCCCCAGTCAATTTTATGAATTGGGTTTATATCTTCTACTTCTTGAAAAAAGGTGAAAAATTTTGCTGAAATCTGTTGCCCTGTGAGCGGCTCTTTTCCCCTGGAGCAGCACTTTGCCTGCCTCATGTCATCAATTGCTGGGAAAATATGGGAGCAGTAGCACTGGCCGGACCCAATTCCTCTTGCTCTTTGCACTGCATCGAACTAACTGGACCAACTTACTATATATTTTGGGAGTCGGAGTCGGTCCGTTTTATGACGACTCCTGCAATATAGCCACCGACTCCACGACTTCGACTCCACAGCCCTGGTCAATAGCAGTAAATGTAATGGCCCAGTGACGCCAAATTTCCTTCTGCTAAAGGGGTTGTCTCGCTACATTGATTCATCTTACCTTAGTCCTGTTTTCTTGGTTTCACTTTGAATTCAGGGGCGTGTTTACTGGCTTCTACTAGGCTCGAGAGAAACCAGGTCTGTAGCTATAGCAACCAGTGCTGGCAGCCTATCAGGAGAGATTAAACAGGTCTGTAGCTTTAGCAACTGAGGAGCTAATGCAGCCCAAAACAAGAGGGGATATCTAGGAATAGCTGGGACACGGGTAAGGGACACATATTGCAAAGTGACTTGTTTTGGCAAGAACTTTAACATAAAAAGCAATCCTTGTAGTGAGACAACCCCTTTAAGGAAGGTTGTCCATGTTGACAGTAATCAAGAAGGCGACTCCAGCATCCAGCCAAGCAGGAAAAATATACATTCATTAATTAAAAATCTTCACAAAACTGGCCCTCCAAGCCCACATGATGCTTTCCCCGGATAATAATTTTTTCAAGTTTTTTTAAGAATTTTAAAAAGGGGTATTCATGATCTCCCATTTAAAAAAAATATTTTATGGAAAAACCCAAAAATACTGATCGGGAAATACCAATATCTTTTAAAGTCCCCTCCTAGTATAATTTTCTGTTTCTTTGCAGAGCAATGTTTTTATGTATTGGGGCTTTTAATTCTATCAGAACCATGCGTTTTTAAAAGCTCGAATGACAGTCAGTAAAATGGAGACAAAACCTTTTCAGTAAGTCATGTGCTTGGGCTATGTATGGCCAGGGCAGCTAAAATACAGGATCCATGTTCTTCCGGGAGCAGGTTAGGATGATTTCATTTAAATTAAACACAATTTTACCATAAACCATCTTGCACCACAAACATGTTTATTTTTCTTGTATGTACTTTTAGAAATAGATTTGCTATTGGTTTTTACATTTGTACTGTTCTTCTGGGGCTTCATGTATACAATACTGCAGTCTTGATGCCGTTTGTCTGCTTAGTGGGCTCGTCTGCAACCCCTTTTTTTACCTCGAATACTGATCAAAGCTGAAATCTAATGATGCCAATGATGAGGGGTCGAGGCTGAACAGTCTGCCAGAATGAGAACAGAACAGCATTGAACAGCTTGTCTAGTAACATAACACAGGTAAGCTGCAGAAGCCAAAAAGTAGAAAACTATTAATAAAATTCAAATGCAAATCTGTTTTACTACTTTAAAAAAAAAAATGCTTTTGGAAAAAAATTTTAAGGGATGCCAGTTATATTGTTTATCCGTTAAGGGTAATTTGCTACGTGTTTCCCCGATAGAAAAGACAGCGTCTTACATTTTTTTTCCCCCAAAGTCCCCATGTCTTACTTTCGGGGTTTCTTATAAGGGGCAGGTATGGGGCCGGCTGAGGGGATAGGGCCCTTTGTAGCGGGTAAGGGCCATTTGTAGGCATAAAAAGGGGCATTACCCTGTCCCCCCGCCCTGGCTCCTCTCCCCCCCGCCTCCCCGCTGCCCCGGGCCTCCCTGCGCCTCCCGGCACGGCATGCCCTCATCACCCGGCTAGCCTTCTTTGGGGGAAACTCTTACTTTTGCGACCCCCCTAAACACCGTACTTTTACTATCGGGGGTTTTAAACTATCGGGGAAACAGGGTAGGAAATATTTTCCAACTTTTTTTTTTTTTTTTTTTTATTTTTTTGCCCCCATTGCTGACTGTGCTCCATTTGTGGCTCACCAAATTTTTCTTTCCCCTGTTTTGCTAATTCGGGAAAAAAGCCCAGGGTTAAGGGGTCCCAAGAAGGAAAAACTATTTGGGCGCCTTACCGATAAAAGTGAAGAAAAAAAAATTTTTTAATGCATGATTTTGTAAATTGGTAGGTTTCCCACTAAAATATTATGTGTATCTTGATAGAAAATGTAAAAATAAGCCCGATTTATGAATTCAGAAATCGTACCACTGCATAAATTCTACTTATTGGATAGTTGTACTTGAGAGAACCAGCAAGAGGAATTGAGAAGTCTAACAATGATTTGCAAGCAAAACTTGTGTTGTTGGTCTTTATTCACAATATGATGTAATATTTTAGTGACTTTGGGCTAATAGAGTAGTTGAGCTGTCCCCATGTCGCCCCGCTTCAAGCCCAGCAGGCTAGTTGGATGCTTCAAAGTAGTTGTCCTGTTTTAAAAAAAAAAAAAAAAAAAAACTAATTGAAGCTACTGCTGCCCTGGTGAAGTAGAACAACTCCTCATATTTGCCTTCCATCTCTTCTCCCATTTACTGACTCTGCAGGTTTTCTCACCCTGGTCTCCTGTCTTCCCTTCTTCTGGCAGCAAAATCACAGCTGCAGTGAACAGCTCTGAAAGGTGTTGTCAGGCAGCGCTCCCAATGTTTAGAGATTGCAAAGAGGGCCATGCCTCCAACTGCACCCAAACAAATGACTTCACACCTCCAACCACGCCCGCACACATGCAGCCAAAGAGGGACACTTAGGGCTTGTCCCCACTGCACTGTTTTTCAGCCGGTTTTGCAGACAGTTTTCGGTTTTGAAAGCTGTCTGACCAACGTTTACACGGACCTTAATGGAAAGCCGGATGGTTTTTTTAGTCCACCGGCGGTCCGAAATACATAGAATATGTTCATTCTTCGGCCCGGTTTTTGGGTGGAATATGAACAAGTCTATGCGGAGGGGGAGGGCTTTGCCGTGTAAACAGCCACAAAACGGCGCAAATACCGGTCAGATAATCCGACCGGTATTTGCACTGTGCTGTGTGTACGGTCCTTTATGGTTCACTGTATAAAGGATAAAAAAAAAAAATGCATAGAAATCTTTGGAATATAAACATTTTCAGGATTGCTTTGTATCCAATGATGAACTATTGTTATCTAATATACAGTTAGGAAGCAATCAGATACTTTTTAAAGCAAGAGTTAGTTTATTGATGCAAACCTATTTCCCAAATGAGAAAGAAGGCTAAAGCTAAGTGGGACAAAGGGACCTGGGTTATAAAAAGGGACTGTCCCTCCCCTGGGAGGTATGGGCAGTGGCATGTGACCACTGAAACCATTCATGGGCTTTAGCAGTAACACTTCAACTGCTGGCGGAGTAGGTAAACAGAAGACTGGGGAGACATGGCCATTAGACCCTGCTGGGATGGAGGAAGAAGAGTATAAGTTGTGGTTTTTGTCACTTATTTGATCAGGGCAGTAGTACCTTTTAATGTAGTAAAAGAAACAACCCCTTTAACTCTGTATGCAAATGAGCCCTGTTCTTTGGTTTAGTCGTTTTGCAGCAAGTAGTTTGTGTCGATCTGGTCCTATGGTGATTCCTAGACCAGGCTAGAATATGCAGTTAGTGCAGCGTAATAGTGGGTGTAGACATGGAGGTGCAGACAGATTTAGTTCTAAGGTGTTGCTGTGTAATTATATTCCCCTGTGGTGTACCTAACCGGCTCTGGTAATGTACCTTCATCACGGGGACATGTTTAGCTGCAGGGTGATTACCTTTTAAGAAGATGTTGAATTATTTAGGTGGCTTTGCGATCAATAAGCTTTTTCCTGTGACTGCTGTATGTACTTGTGTATATCTACACACTGACCTTGATGCTCTACAAAGTATACGGCTGTCACTGCTTCCGTGACATGCACAGCAGTATTTGCCGCAGAGCCTGCATTTAGCATTGTCTTTGGTTTCAGATTGCATCTTTTGTATGTGAGCAATCACTACACCACCTGTTAGGGAGTGAGTGAAATATTCTGATACTGTAGGTGCTCTTGAGAGTTTCCTAATACTTGAGATTTGTTTCTTTAATACCTCCTTAGAACCCCAGCAAGGAATGTGACCCTTATCGTGTGAGTCAGAACAAACCCATTGCTCCCTGTGGTGCCATCGCTAACAGTATGTTCAATGGTAAGTCTGATTACTAAGCACAGTATTGTGTAAATTATCGTGGTGTTTCCCTTTTTACCTTACATACTTAAAGGGAATGTGTCATCAAAAATGACTTCTTGTTTAACTCGCGTTTTTAAGTTAAACACATTTTTTAAGAATTTTTGGTTATATTTATTTTTAATTTTCCATACCACTTTAAATATTTTTTAATAATTCTTAAGTCCTGCAGTTTTCACTTTGGCCACTAAGCCTGACAATAGTCTGACACTTACTGCCCTATAGATAAAGATTTTCAGCAGTGTGTTAATTATTAACACAAGCAGGGTCAAACTGAAAGGAGACACCAGTGTGAATAGATAACACAGAATCCACCAGTCACAAGAGGAGATGGTCACAGCTCTCACCCCCGTCCTCCCTGCAGAGAGATTTCTTCCTAGGTCACACAGCATGTCTATTGAAGTCTATGGGACAGAAACAGTATTAAGACTCCTATGTGCATGAAGCTGCTGTAAAGCATCTCTCTGACTGCTGTTAAAGCAGTGCAAACAAGGCCTAGTGGCCAAAGTGAAAACTGCAAGACTTAAGAATTATTAAAAAATATTGAAAGTGATATGAAAAATTAAAAAGAAATATAACCAAAAATTCTTAAAAAATGTGTTTAACATAAAAACGTGAGTTAAACAATAATTCATTTTTGATGACCCATTCCCTTTAACCATATGTTTGCGCAATAGCCGTTTTACTTTGTGAAGTTTACTTTTGATTAGGAAATGGTAGTGGAAAGATAAACTATGCTAGTTAGATACTTTTTTGTTGGTTAAAGGGGTTGTCTCACTACAAGGATTGCTTTTTATATTAAAGATCTTACAAATAAAAGTCACTTTGCAATATATATCCATTAACTGTATCCTACCTATTCCTAGATATCCCCTCTTGTATGGGCTGCATCAGCTCCTCAGGTCACCATAGCTACAGACCTGTTCAACCTCTCCTGATAGGCTGTCAGCACTGGTTGCTATGGCTACAGACCTGGTGTCCTCAGCAGCTCGCCACTACAGGTCAGAAGTTGCCAGCAGAAGCCAGTAAAAACTGAATTCAAAAATGAGTCTGAGAAAACAGGACTGAGGTAGGATAAATTTATGTAATGAGACAACCCCTTTAATAAGCCTACATATTACTGTAAACAACATTTATTCATGAAACTTTGTGGTGGCGTCACTACAGTTTTCAGCCTAGCCAGCTAGGTGTTACTTCTGAATACCATGTGAGGCTTCAGTATTTTTTCTTTTTATTGCCAAGACAATGGGGAACCTTCTAGTACAAAGAGATGGTCCATAGCAATCAATCACTTCCAAGGTGTTTTCACCATCAAAAAAACAATACTACTCTGGTTGAAATCTTTGTGAATTTTGGGATGCTCTGCTGCTATTTTAAATAGAATAGCTGGGGGTTTTCTTCTGCAGCATGTGAACTTCATTTTAACTGGTTATATGTTTTTGGTTTAAGATACACTCACCTTGTATCAGATCAAAGATGGAACTGAAGTACCAATTTCATTGACCAAAAAAGGGATTGCTTGGTGGACGGATAAAAATGTGAAGTTCAGAAATCCAACTGGAAATACCACCGATCTGAAGGATATATTCAAAGGTAACTTGACAAAAAAATGGTAAAATTGTTTAATTTAAATGATTAACTGAAAACAGCAGAAAAAAATGCTGTTTTGGCATCAGCAGTCCCTTTAAGTAGACACCACAGCAAAACACTATGAACACTTTATAGATTATTTGGGTCCATCGAGTGATGCGCAGTGGTGAACCGATATACATATATTATACTACTCAAAGAAAGTTAGGGATATGTGAGTTTTGGTTGAGAGTTTAGGATGAACATCAAATTTCTTAAATGAACTAAATATGGCCATCTCAACTTCAGAATGCACATGTCCAACTGTTCAGTGTTTCACTATTTTTTTCACAACTTGCTGATCTGTAACAAGGAACTTAATGGCAGAATTCCCAACAGGTGTTTGATCCCTGAATCGCCCTATATATTAAGGGGATCAATTTGAATTGGGATTTAACTCCTTAATGACCGCCCACCGTCTTTTGACGGTGGGCATTTCGGGCCGTTCGTCTGCAGCGTCGTCTTTTGGCGTCGCTGCAGACATCCCAGCCCTGATCCCAGCACTTCTCCGGCAAGCATCGGGGTGCGGGGGTACCTCCGCTCCCCGGTGCTTTAACCCTTTGATTGCCGCAGTTCGTCACCGCAGCGCAAGCAAAGGGTTTCCCTGCTCTGTCGGATGATTGGAACACCTGGTGGGCCAACAGAGCCCGGGGAACGGCTGCACAGCCCGCCCAGGGGCCCTAAAGTAGCCCCAGGGCTGTCTGTGGAACAAGCCAGTGATCACGGCAGACTGTGTGCTGTCCGGATCACTGCCTGTGTCAGGCTGACACAGATCATAATGTATTAGCATATATGAATATGCTAATACATTACCAAGTGTAAAAAAAAAATAATAATTAATACAAAATAATTGTGCATACATTACACACAAAAAAACCTACCCATATTAGGTATTCACACAACCGTAATAACTTGTAGAATTAATCTAACAAGTTAAGTGTGAAATGTGAATGGTGTAAAAAAAAAATTTAAACATTTAAAAAAAAAATTAAAAAAAAATCTGCAATTATTTATAAGTGAATTTAAACTATTCCCCCATAAAGTACAACTTGTCTCAAATAAAACAAGGCCTCATAAAACTATGTAATTGAAAAAACTAAAAAGGCAAAAGCTAAAAAAAATGTTCTGGTTATTAACTACTTTTCAGGCATGCGGCTTAAGGGGTTAAACAGTCCTCATCCTGCTGTTCACATTTCGTTATCATGAGACCAAGACAACACCTTACAATTGATCAACAGTACCTCACCATTTCAAGGCAGGATGCTTTCAAATGGAAGTGGCCACTGAGTGTCAGTGTCATCAGCTGGTTGCAACAGGGCGACTGGAAGAGTCACAGCAAGGCATGGAAGTGGACGTCCTTTGGCTGCATCATTCACTTTAATTATCCCTGCCTTGTATACACTGGAAAGAGGCGACATGTCACTTCTTTCCCCCGGCGTTCAATAAGCGGCAGGGAAGACGGCAGGTAATCGTAGCTCTGTATGAGAGCTGTAATTACAGAATGTTTCTCAGGGCGCATTGCTGCGCAA
Organism: Phyllomedusa bahiana; assembly: GCA_025379985.1. NCBI lineage: Eukaryota > Metazoa > Chordata > Amphibia > Anura > Hylidae > Phyllomedusa > Phyllomedusa bahiana. The sequence goes on along the minus strand of JAODAL010021559.1, from coordinate 57,608 downwards.
TTACGCCCCGAAAAACGTCCTGAAATAAGCCGTGTGAACATCTCCTTAGGCTATGTTCAGACGGCATGATTGCGGAGCGTAATTACGTTCCGCAATTACGCCGTCTGTTCGGGGAGGAGTGGGGGTTGCGGCAGCCCGCTGGCCCCATAGACATTGATTACTAGCCACTAGTAATTGACATGTCACTTATCTCCCCCCGCGGCGTATTGTCCAAGTGGGGAGAGGAGGCGTAATCCATAGTTCTCTATGAGAACTGTGGATTACCGTAACGACTGGGACGTATCTCGCCCCTTATTTAGCGCAGTACAGCGCGAAATATGGGGAGAGATATGTCCCAATTGAGCCGTGTGAACATAGACTTAGAGATCAGCAAGTTGTGTAAAAAGTACTGAAACCTTGAACAGTTGGACATGTAGATTCTAAAGTTAAGCGATGGTCTCATTTAGTTAATTAAAAAAATTTTCATGAAATTTTATGTTCATCCTGAAATTTCAGCCGACAGCCAAATATCCCTAACCTCTTGTGAGTAGTGTATATAGCGCCATACAGAAGATGTTATGGCTCACATCTAAATTCCAGAACAATCAATTAGAATGTAAATGGAGTACCTGGAGGAAACACACACGTGAGAACATAGCACTTAATGCCGAGGTGGCCCTGGGGTGGATTCAGACCCTGGGCAACAGTGCTACCCACAGATTTTCACATCTGCTACTGCCATCACATTATCCTTCATAAGCTTCATACATGTGAAGAAGACGAGCAGGCGATATACTCTGTCCACTACATCACCCAACATGCAGCTCGATGTTGGTACGCCCTACTATGCTAGCAATAATCACTAATTTGCATCTTTCTGTTACAGATACAACAAAGCCAATAAACTGGCAGAAAGCAGTCTATGCGTTGGATCCACAGGACCCCGACAATAATGGCTTCATCAATGAAGATTTTATCGTGTGGATGCGCACTGCGGCACTGCCCACTTTCAGAAAACTTTACAGGTTGATCGAAAAGAGTGATTCATCCTTTGCTGCCTTGACACCTGGCAATTACTCGCTGCATGTAGAATACAGTATCCTTTTATACATTACGGGTAAACTGAAATCACATTGTACTTGGGCGGCTCCCTGTGCCATAACTGCTTTAAGAATGGAGCTGTAGCTAACAGCTCTGGTTCTCGAGCAGCCTCTGACTACGGCAGGGATCTGGAGAAGCTCCGATCCTGGCAGTGTAATCCAAAATTGGGGCATGATGAAAGGGGACCTCCTAGTGAGTCCCTACACTAACACTTACAAAAAAAAAATCAAAGAAAAATGGGACTTAATTTACTCAAAAGCAAAACCACAATGCCATACTTACAGCTCAATGGCTGAACTATAGACCGAACCCAGTAGGAGGCAACACAAGCCCCTGTGCTACATGGGAAAGATAAAATAGGTGCAGATAACTAATGGACAGAAGCTCACACACCCCTCAACTACTTGGTTCAGTCTATAGTCCAGCCATTGAGCTGTAAGTATGGCCTTGTGTTTTTAGAGTAAATAATGTCCCATTTTTCTGTGATTGTTTTTGTAAATGGCTAGTGTAGGGACTCACAAGATAAGAGGAACCTTGACATGGTTTGCAAGCTTGTGAAATATAGTTGCCATTGTATCAACTAATACCTCATATTTTGATATTTTTCTAGTATGTCATTATTTTGCCCAAAATACTGGGGAGCAGAGGGTGTCTGTATTTTGTGTTGGACACGTAAAAAGAGCCAGGCAGCCCGCCCAATTGAATAGTAATGGCGGAATAGGTTTTAAGCCAGCATGGTGTCCCACACTGATCTGTATAAATGGCACCCTTTGTATTGCCTTATCTATATGCAATTATAATACCAACAAACTCCCCCCTCCCCCCCCCAACCCACCCACCCCACCATAGAAGGCGTGTGAGTGGTTGTCTTCTCATTATTTGTGCAATCTCCCCATGTATTATACTATGGATTTTCACATAATGGTGTGGACTGGTACTTATTTAATGTGCAGTTTTTCATCATTCAGTTGCTCCCCTAGTGGAGAGGTATGTTAGCTACTGCTCAGTTATCTGTACCTGTTTATCTTTCCCAAATAGCACAGGGGCTTGTGTTGCCTCCTACTGGGTTCAGTCTATAGTCCAGCCATTGAGCTGCATGGCCTTGTTGTGTTTTTGATTAAATTGTCACATTTTTCTGTGATTTTTTTTTTTTTTTTATGATGATGAAAGGGACTCTACATCCAGTGGGGTTTCTTGGTGCCCCAGCGACCTAATTCAAGCCTAGGAAAGCTCTCGACAGTAAGCCCTGAGTACCTAAAGTGGATCCCAGGCCTGTCTTTTCAGGAAGTCTGCTGTTAGGGAACAGGTATGTGTTGCCCTGTGTCATAGTGACATACGGTATACTAACTATATTAGCATACTGAAGTATGCAAGTATATTGTGAGGCAGCTGGGTAAATGGGCTGCACATGGAAACAATTGGATGGGCCACTTTCTTTTTTCATATTTGGTACGGTATAAAATAATTTTTTTAAGTGATAAGTATTTATAATGGGGAAAGGATGGTGTAGGTTTATTTTTCTTTTTTACTTGTCCCAATATGGGAGTGGACTAAGTAAATGCTTGATCGATGTTACAATACCTTGCAGTATATGACTACTGAAATGTATTATGCCAATTGTCAGTCAGCCTGTCAAGCCCTCCACGCTGATTCTGGCAGGCCTATGTCACAGACACACTGGAGGCGGTTATTTGGGTACGTTCACACGGCTGATCTGGATGCTGATTCTGGCGCAGATTGTGCTGAATCTGCCTCAGAATCAGTGTTAAGTCTGACGGCAATCTACCTTTAAATCCTTTCTAATGGAAAATCGACATAGTTGTTTACACGTAGCCGATTTCTTTTCAACTCTGAAAAACAAACGGACATGTGAATTCTTGAGGGGAATTCCACACTGAATATTCGCCGCGCATTATATGTATGAGGCTGAGAATTCTTGTCTGAAATTCAACGCTGAAACTGACCCCTAGGCCACCGGCTGTCATGGTGGCCATTGGCACTCTGCATCACCATTCCACAGCCATTTTAGCAGGACCCTAGCATCCACAAGGATGCCTTGGGAGCTCCGGTGCCCTGCGGGCTGCAGATGACTGCCTTTGGTTCGTGTGTTTTGAGACCCATGTTGTAGATGTAAAATACAGTTATAAATTAGTTTATAATGGAAGAAAAAAATGTTTTTATAATAAAAAAATTTTGGAAAAAAATAAATGTGAAATGTAATAACCTGAACAATTAATTTAAGGGTATTTTCATACGGCCTGATGGATCCGATTTCGGATCCTAAAAATCGCATTCAACACGGAGGTGCGTGTCTGAATGCTTTTTGGCTGCAGCAGGAACGCACCCTATAGTTTTAAATAGGGTGCTTTCTGCATCTTTCGGATCAAGAATTGACTTGACAATTCTTTGAACGGATCCGAAAGACGCTTGTAAACGCGCATCGGCGATCACTTGTTTGAACGCCGATATGTGTTTTACATTGAAAGCAAATGACACTGCAAATTGTTAGATACGTGTTTGGGTCCAAAACATGGATCAAAACACGCATCTAAAAACAGTTTCAAAATCGGATCCAACATGCTGTGTGAACATACCCCAACAGGTTATTTAGTATGAAGCTTGAATGGAGTTAACAAAGGGAGTACAAAAAAAAGTTTGTTCCCTACCCCTCCCCACACACACATTCATAGCACGGAAAAATAAATTATGCAGCAATATATATGTATCCTCAAACTATGCCAAGGTAAAAAAAATATTTTGTCATGCATTAAGCAAGGCACCGTAGAGTAATTAATAAGTAGCTATGACTATTAAAACACAGAGGCAAAAGCAGAAATATATTTTAAAAGTATAGTTAAAAAGTGAAAACAAAATGGCTCCCAGAATGCAATAGCGTAAAAGGAAATTATTAAAAAAAAGTTTCCCTTTATAAACCTAGTAATAAAAGCTATATGAATTTGGTATCGCAGTAATCCTATCCTTAACATTTGTGGAAGTGGGATTTGTCATCCTGCCCCAACCCAGGAGAAAAAATAGTTTTTCAGTACATTTTATGCAACCTATAATTGGTTTCATTACAAAGTATAACTTGTCTTGCAACAAAGTAATCTCTTGATGAGAGAAAAAAAATTGTGGCTCTTGGGCTCCAGTGACGAATAAATTGCCTTGTTAAGGCCCCTAATTGATTAACTTATTGCACTGAGGCACTGAAATGTGTTAATCTTTTCTAAAGGTGCTTTCATACGGTGCAGTTTTGGTGTGTTTTTTTCACATGTACAGCAATTAAACTGTCTTTATTTCCAGCTATCTTCTTTCAGATATCTTAATTGTTTAGAATGGTGTTAAGGCGTTTTCACACAGCGTATTTGCCGAGCGTACGTCAGGGTGTGCCCGAAGTACGCCCTGCAAATACATAGCATTGACTGCGTTTTCCCTGGCGCATACTGTGCGCCCGAAGAAAGTGACATGTTGCTTCTTTTTGTCACAAGTGAAGCTGAATGAGGGCCATGGCTCTGTTGGAAGTACGCACTGGCCAGCACATACTTCCAATAGCAGGCGTACAGGTTTGTGCACAGGTACACACTGCTATACACTGTGTGAACCCGGCCAGACAATTGAGTAATCCATTATTGTGTTTTGAAGTCTTGCGGATTCTAAACACAGTGTTTGATCAGTCACTTGTAACAACTTTCCAAACAGTCTAGATATCTGGGAAAAGCTTGCTGGTAATAAATTCAGTTTAGTTGCTGTGCAGGTGAAACACTACATCGAAAGTGCCACAAAACTGCAGAGACAGTTCATCCTGGAGTGACGTGTCCAGGTTTTTACTTGCATTTTCCTTGTAAATAAGAGCTTGGATCTGGTAAAGATAAATATATAGCTCTTTATACTTTTGCTGTTAGTGGACCTCATTTAGCAAAACTGTCCAGCAGTAAGACTTTCTTCATTGCCCATAGCAACCTCAGCTCGGCTTTCATTTTTCCAGCACACTATATGAAATGAAAGCTGAGCTCTGATTGGTTGCTATGGGCCATGAAGACCGTTTTCATAAATGTGGCCCATTGTTTCCTCTGCTGATATGTCTTCTAGTAACCACGGTTATCATGCTGATCACCTTTTCTCGTAGCTGTTTTCCTATACATTTCTCAGATTACCCTGTTCTCAGCTTTGATGGAAGGAAGAGAATGATCCTGAGCACAATCTCCTGGATGGGGGGAAAGAATCCCTTCTTGGGAATCGCATACATCACTGTGGGCTCCATCTGCTTCTTCTTGGGTGTTGTGCTGCTTATTATTCACCATAAATATGGAAATCGTAACAACAGTGCCGATATTCCAAACTAATTTCTTGGATCATGTGTCGCATGTGTATCTCTGCAAGTCTGAACTGCTTGTGTGCTAGCTTCCTTCCCTAGTATTCTTTATACTATTTATTTTATCAAGTGGGGTTATTTTAAGTGTTGCACCTGGGAATAATTGAAGGCAAGTGTTACCCTCCAAACTGTCTCTTGAAAATTCAAGCTCATTTCCGTGGCCAAGCCTAATGCCAATTTCCACGTGCAATTGCAGGTCAAATTTCCAGGGAGATACATTATACAAATATTTCTTGGCCCTCCCATACTTATTTTAATGTGTTAGCCCCTTTTAAGTGAAAGGCTGCAGAAAATTAATAAAACTGGTGCACAACAGATTAAAACCAACATGTCTACATTTGTTTTACTCCTTGCTTGAAATGATTAGTAAGGCTCTGTTCACACTAGATTTGTAGTCACAACAGAGCTGGGATGGCTTTGCTGAATCTGGTTATAGATGCTGACAGATCCTAATTGCTTTTAACCTTGAGCTGTCAGGATTTTGTTTGTGAATAGTCTATAGAGAGAGCTGTTCTCAGGGGCATATCTACAGGGGGTGACGAGGTAGCAGCCGCTACCGGGCCCGACCGCCTCACGGGGCCCAAAAGCCCTTCTGCCACATAAGAAGACACTAGTATTGTAAAGACACATGATAACTGGGGGGCCCTATTGCATTCTTTGCACCAGGGCCCAGGAGCTTCAGGTTACGCCTCTGGCTGTTCCTGCAATCAAAAGCACCGGAACCATAGAGGAAGAGAGAGAACAGCAAATGTGAATAGAGCCTAAATGACACCGAGGTGTAGTAGGTAATGTCAGTAATAACTCTGGCCATACACTACAACTTTTTGATGAGCACCAAGTAAGTCTCACAGAATAAAAAAAAAAAATTCCCTTAAAAAGATAATTTTTAATAGATATGTATTAAAATACCCAGTAATTAGAACATGTAATGGCCTCAATCTTACTTAGCCACTAAAATAATCAAATGAGCACCCAAAATGAACGGTGCTCAATTATCACACAAGCGCAGGGTCACAAACCACATTAACAGTGTCCTAAACATAAGCAGATGCATGTATATACACAGCAAACGATCTATAAATATAGACTTACGGTTCTGTAGACCAAACCTGGTATATACAGCTTTTCTTCACAGGGCACCTAGAGTATACATAGCGGACCTGATATAACAATAATCTCCCAATATATATTAATCCTATCCAGGCAGAGCACCCGTCCCAAAATGGACAACCCCACCCCTTGGCAGCTGACCCTAAGGGCCGGTTCACATGGCTTATTCAAGCCGTAATTGCGGGACGGATTTCGCCCGCAATTACGGCTTGAATAAGGGGTGGGGGCGCTGCCTGCTGGCCCCATAGACATGCCTTATCCACGGCGCGTATCCCGCTGCGATAATGTGCATGTCACTGTCTCCCCGCCCAGCGGATTCGCCGAGCGGGAAGGGGAGACATAGTCCATAGTTCTCTATGAGAACTGTGGATTACCGTAATGGCTGGGACGTATTCCAGCCCGGTGCGCAATACGGCTGGAATCCTCGCCCAAAATAAGCTGTGTGAACGGCCCTTAACACAGATAGATATATAGTACCAGTGCGATATTGTGTGATAATTGAGCACCGTTCAATTTGGGTGCTCGTTTGATTATTCTAGTGGCTAAGTAAGATTGAGGCCGTTACATGTTCTAATTATTTTTGTATTTTAATGCATATCTATTAAAAATGATCTTTTTAAGGGATTTTTTTCTTTTTTTCTGTGAGACAGCTGTTAATTTTTTCCCTAGCATTTATTTTTCTGTGAGCATCAAGTAACTACAATCTGAGCTCAAAGTGTAACTTATGGCAGGTATTAAAGGTATATGTAAGGGTGTATGCCTCCATTATGGGCAAGCGGTTTTTGAAGGAAAAGTTACATAAAACTATTTGAAATGATTTAGAAATGTCCTCCTTTCTAATAATCTAAAGACAAAAACTTCTCTCTTCATAGTGAACCAAAATGCAACTGAAAATCAGCTAAATTGCTTTTCAGAGGACCTTTGACATCTGAACTATTTTAGCACATACTTGTGTCCCCTGTGAAATAATTCTGGATCATCTTCTATTATTACTCTGAGTAGCAGAGGCATTGCTATAGAGGGTGCAGAGGAAGCAGTCGCTACCGGGCCCTGCAGCCTGAGGGGGACCCAAAAGCTCTTCCACCACAGCATTGTAAATGGCACATGGTAACTGAGGGGCTCCATTTCAGTATTTGCTCTAGGGCCCAGAAGCTTCAAGTTATACCTCTGCTATTCCTCCTAGAAATCGGTTGTTTGAAGGACGTGTCCCTGTACTCGGGTACTGTGAGCACTGATTGGATGATGTCAGACTACAGGGACACCTTGCCCCAATTGGTAACACCCATCTGACAGATTGATGAATTTACTTGGAGGATTTACAGAGGAACAGCACAACATTAAGCCCGTCTTTACTGAAATCTTTATTTCATGGGGAACACTAGTATTTATAAAAACGGATATATCTGGACTGGCTACATGCCATCTTTAAGTATGAGCTCCTCCTTGGGTTGTAACTCTAAGTATTTAAGAAAAAAAAACAATCTGCCTGGCTGTGTTAAGATGTCTTTGTCAGTACAGTTGTCCTCTCCAGATAAGAGACCATGCATCATCTCTTCTTACTCCATCAATCTACCCTGTTTCCCTGAAAATAGGACAGTGTCTTATATTAATTTTTGCTCCTAAGGACGAGTTAAGACTTCTTTTTAGGGGATGTTTTTTTTTTTTCTTTGAACAATAATTCAAATTTATTGTTGAACAAAACATCAACATGTATTAATATACTGTAGTGATTTCATCACAAACATCAGCATAAGAAGCCAAACTCTGAAATTCATAACCAAAAATGCACTGTCTTATTTTCGTGGGTGTCTTATTTTCAGGGGACAGGATATGAAACGCTTTACTAGGCAGCCTTTACAATTGATCCTTACATGCATCAATTTTATAGTCTGATTCAATAAGGAGGTCTGGATGTGAACACATTTGTGTTTTGAGGATATAGTTTTTCCTCCTTGTTAACAGGTGAAGGATGATGATCACCGCTGTTGATGCAGATTTTTCCGGTTGGCTTTCATCTGTGGTCCATGTGGGTTCCATTCTCCCCAACCACATGCTATTTTCTCTTCTATAGCTGTCATTAGGATTGGCACATAAGTTATCCAGTGCAGGTGAACAAACTATGAGCGGTTTAGGTCTTCATTTTCTACGGTGTCTACACTAGTTAAACAGCATATAATATGTACTTGACAGCAAACCTTCAAATCTGTTGATATATAAAATGGTTCCGTTTGAATTTCTCTGAAGATAGATAGGAGTATTGTTTTCCTGTGGGCTATGGGAGTGTTGTATGCCTTTTATTGGAGGTGCTACCATTATAATAGTATATGATGATGGCAAGGGTGATTCCCTCTCTGCAACTAGCAACATCAGTTGGGGCTAAATTATGTTTTTGCGCCCCTTGTCCATATTGTTTTTCAAATTTTCATTTTTGAGACGGAACTAAACAATTATGGGGGCAGATATATCTTTTCAAGTAATTACATGCTTCGTATGAGAACCTAATTGTCTGGTTATTTGTAAAGGCTTGTAATATTACAATAATGTTAAAGCTGACGGTAATCTCGGCTGTGGCACTAAACAAGGAACACTGATGTTCAAGAAGTGTCTGAGATACTGCCAAGTAGAACTTCTCATCGAAAGAACTTCTCCCAAGTCCTCTCCCAAATCACATGTTTCAGCTCCTTATGCTTTTTTCTATGGCTTATTACACATTCACAGTACAGATCCTTGTGATCGTGTGATAACAAATGTGTCTATGCATGGGCCTCTGAACAGTAACTATTAAAGTCCTTCTTTATTTGTGTTTCGGGTGGGTAGACACCACTCGCCAATCCTGCCCGCTTTTGGAAACACTGCTTCACCATTAAGAATTCGTCTCCACACTGATTTTGATTTAGGACATGTTTAAAGGAATAGTAGTGCTTGCTTGATTTTGCTACATGTTTAGCTGAATACTACATGTACATGGTGAGGATGTATTGTAAATGATGTGAATATTCTAGCTGGAGTACTTTTTGCTTAAGTTATTTTAACATTCCTTTTGTCTTTTAGTTTGGATGTGTATATCCTAATTTTCACAATCATTTTTTGTCTAGAATTGTTTGCAACTCTTGTAATTATCTGCAGTGTCTTTTTGTTTTATGTTTAGTGTTCATTTCAGTAAGGCCGTGTTCACACGGCTTATTCCCGACGGATTTGTGCGCCGTATTGAGCGCACAAATCCGCCGTGAATAAGGGGCAGGACGGTGCGGGGCCGGAGCGCAGCGGGGGCCGTCTCAACGTGCCCATATGACAATCTGCATTGTTGTGTACGGGCGTACAGGTTCCGCAGCCGTAAATAATGTGCATGTCACTTTCTCCCCCCGCGGCGGATTTGCCGAGCGGGGAGGAGCGACGGAATCCACTGTTCTCTATGAGAGCAGTGGATTACCGTAATGACTCCGACGGATTGGCGCCGTATTGAAGCGCAAATCCGGCGCGGAATACGGCGTCAATCCGTCGGCAAATAAGCCGTGTGAACGGGGCCTAACAGTCGCTGTTCCTGCATATTTTATAAAGTATACAGAATGTAACGTTTAGCTACTGTTCTAATAGTGTTTCTTCCCTTACCTGGTCCTCAAGGAACTGCAAGCATGTCTTTAGAATTTCCCATAAAGAAGACATGTGCTAATTATCTAAAGAGGTTGTCCATTTGCGTGGGTGCCTTTTAACGAATTGAAAAAAACTGATTAACTTACCCTTGAAGCCCGCTACATACCAGTGCCACTCTCCAGTTCTCCCTACTCACGTTTGTGATACTGCAGCCAATCAGTGGCCTCAGGTCTCTCTGCCTGGCACGACTGCTGTCTTGGGCTTCAGCGGTGAGTTAATTTTTTTTTTTTTTCTCTTCTAAAAAGTCTCTCCGCCACCCGACTTCCCAGACCAGTAGATCATTATTTTTCTACTAGTGGACAAACCCTTTAAACAAAGAAAAAAATGTCCATGCAATACAATGGTTGAGTTCCAGCATTGTGGTAATATTGCAGTGAGAATTTGTGTTTTAGTTTTTTTACCTCCATAGTTTTCCAAAATCCAAAAAACACAATCTCACAACGTTATAGGCCACTTGGAGCTTGGATACATGAAGACAACACACAATTTTCAGGATTTTTCAAGTATGCATCAGTCCTACCTGAAAAGCCACTGGCTGATGATCAGTTTTGCAGATAAAACTTTGGTTTACTGCTGCTAATCATCTATTTGATAACCACACCCACCCACAGTTTCAGCCATTCTATATGGCTCTACCCTATAGAAATCCTCAAGGCATGATGTGATGGGGTTTCTTGAGAACTGGAATGGGAAAAGCTGGTTTTAATACCCAGCATTGCCTATAGCATTCGGTTACATGGCATCTCTTTTTTTTTTTTTTTTAGAGGGTGTTTATTCTCAATATGAAGTAAAGCTGTAACCTGACCGCTATAGGAAGCGGCTCTATTATTTTTTCTTAAAGGGGTTGTCTCGCTACAAAGAATAGCTTTCAAAATGTAGGGAACACAAAATAAAGACCTTTTCCAAATATATTGCTTTGTTCATCTGTTTTTGTTAAGGAGATACAAGTGAATTTATGACCTCCCTGGCTATTTCTGTTCCCTCAGTGACCGACCTGTAAACATCTCTCCCCCTTACTGTTTGTTCTATGTAATAGCAGTGAGTGACGTCATGACACAGGTCGTGGCAGCTCTGTGCTGGCCGGCAGTAAAAAGCTTGATTTATCTAAAGTAAACAGCACTAATTAGGGCTTTTGTTTGAGGGATCAGATAAAAACTCCTGCTAGCAGTTCTGGAGAGCTTCTGAGCTAATCTGATCTAATTAGCAGAATGAAAACACAGAGTTGAATACACCATGGAGCTGTATGCTAATTACAGACATTCAGACCAGGAAGTGACAGAGTAAAGCTGCATTATTTCATTCATGCATCTATGAAACTCTGTAGGGAGACAACCCCTTTAACACCAGTTAATTCTCCCCTGTTAGCATTTAGCAACGGGGTTCTGCATCTTTTGGGCTTCCCTGTGTGTCTTATAAGTGGGTAGGAATGCTTGTATACACAGTGTTCAACGATTTCTTGGTAAGTTCCATTTTGCTGTATGGTCAGAAGTTACAGGTAACTATCTGTAAATGGCCACAATTTTATATTTGCATTGGTGAAGCTGATATCTCGCCTCTTTTAAACATGTAGGCATTGTATTGCTGACTGTATAAGCACCTCCTTAGGGGGAGAGAAACTGCTGCTATCTGAGTCTATTCACATGTTGGGAGTCAAAATGTGCTTTTGCAAATATTGGGTCACAATGATTTGACTACTCACTTCGGGCTGCAGCTTACATACTAGAAGAGCATGGGATTAAGCAGGTTCAAATTTAACTAGCCCTAATCCACCGATTCATGTCTGCCCCGATACCTTTAATAAAATGAGCAGGGTTGCTGAAGTGGATTTCGGACAGTTTTAGTTTAATAAGAACCCTACTAAGCTGCCATAGCAATTATTTTCACTAAAGCCAAAATGAATAGAAGCCAGAAGGCTGCTGATTATAAAATGTAGTTCTACGAAAATTAGAAATGTCACAGTTGACTGGTAGTGTTCTTTAGGCAGGAACATACGAGACTTCAGATTCCTATTGCATAGCTAAATATCTGATACCCATGTGGTGCCCTATTAGAAAACAACAGTAAATCCCCCTCATTGCAGGCTAAACGGTTGGGGTAGTAGTCTTAATTCTGGAAAAGTTACGCCGCGATTTATAAGCTGCCATTGGAAACACTGTACTGTTTTCCCTGTTACACGATTTTCCCTTGTTTTCTTAATAAATTAAAAGAATGTACACCTTGCCTTTGTGTTGTTGTTAATGGAACACTTTGTGGACAGAAATCAGATTTCATCTTGGCTTTAGAGGGCTTGTCTCACCATGCAGTGTCACAGATCCATTGAGCTGAGTAAGGGTATGTTAACATGGCCTGTTGAGTCTGTGTGAACATGCGCTTTTAGATACATGTTTGAATCCGTCTGTCGGACCCTAAATGGACCCAAACACGTATCTAATAATGTGCAATGTGATTCACGTTGCTTTTAACTTTAAACACACATCGGCGTTCACACGAGTGATCACTGATGCGTGTCTCATTGCGTCTTTCGGATCCGTTCCAAGAACTGACATGTCAATTCTTGGTCCGATAGATGCAGCAGAAGCCCTATAATAAACTATAGGGTGCGATCCTGCTGCATCCAAACACGCAGCTACATGTTAGGTCCGTTTAGGATCCAATCGACGCTGCATTTTTGGATGTGATTTTTGGATCCAAAAACGCAGTGTGAACGGCCCCTTTACACTTTTTGGTCATGATGTGGATGATTCTATAGCAGTGATATATCAGCTCTGCTATTTGTAGCTATTCCTGTTACATTGAGCATGACAGCAGGAGATTTATAAATCGAAGTATACAGAGCTTAAGATTGAAAAGCTTTTCATTTACTTGCGTAAACAATGTTTGTTGCTAGAGAAAACTCTAATCACAGAACACTTAATTACGGCTAAAAAATAACTTTTAATTAATCTTAAAATTTACACCAACTACATATATGTCTAAACCACTGTAAGGAAATAATGGTTTTAAACTAATAATTAGGGACAAAAAACAAGGAGGGTTCATCAGGGGAAAGCAGGTCATTCAAATACAAAGAGGAAGCTATCAATACAGCATTTGGCTATGATACAGCCAGCAGACCAATAATGTCCCAGAGAGAAAACTGCACGTAATCCAAAAATAAAAATTGATCAACATATCCAAAACTATTTTAAAGAAAATGATGTAGGTGCACGCTGGCGGAACACAACATAGCAGCACTCTATAAATGCTAAGAGACAGTCAAAGTGAATATATGAACTATTTTAAAATGCATTTCTGCTATTTTTTGATACATGAAAATTTGAGTTTCTTGGTGCACATTGTAAGGTGAAAACTGTAAGGGCCCACCCACCATGACAAGGTGACCTCAGTACAGATGGGGACCTACACTGTAAGGGTATGTTCACACAGTGTTATACTCCGGGTAACATACGCTTTTAGCTGCGTGTTTGGATCCGTCTGTCGGTTCCCAAACACGCACCTAACAAATAGCAATGTAATTTTACATTGCTTTTAATTTGATATGCGCATTGGCATTCACATGAGTGATCAACGATGTGTGTCTCATTGCCTCTTTCGGATCCGTTCCAAGAATTATGTCCATTCTTTGTCGGAAAGATGCAGCAGAAGCCCTGCAATAAACTAGAGGGTGCTGCATCCAAACACACAGCTGCATGTTGGATATGTGTTGGATCTGTTTAGGATCCGATTGCCGCAGCGTTTTTGGATGCAGTTTTTGGGTCCAACACGGATCCAAAATCGGATTCAAAAACGCCGTGTGAACGTACCATAACACACCTCACTTGATGCCTTCTCAGGCCTCCATACTTTCAGGGAATCAAAGTCCCAAGTACATTCTGCTCTGATTAAAGAAACTGTGTGGATGGGTGATGCACTCCACCCACCAGAGTAACCTTGTCTGTGCTGAGAAGACTGCTGCTGAAAAGTTTTCTCTACAGAACAGGTAGTGTCAAGACTATTAACCCCTTACTGACATATGACGTACAAATACATGGGCTGCGATCCCGCTATATAACTGTCGGGTGCTAATTGCAGCTAATGCTTGGCAGTTACATCCTGCACCATCCAGGCTGTTTAACCCCTTAGACGGTGTTGCAAAGATGGCCCGATCGGTTAACATGGCAGCTGGAAGGCTTAAAAGTTAATATTCCGCTGGTCTCATGCTTCTTACGAGCCCTGCTTGTGAGCTCGCAAGATCCCATGATGTACCCATACGTCAATTTGCGAAAAACCCACCCAAACTTGATGTATGGGTACGTCAAATGTCGGTAAGGGGTTAAAGGGGCACTTCCATCAGAAATGGAATGTGGTTATGTGAGGGCACGTGCCCATGGAAAACTGGCTTACAGGGCATATTTTGATGCCGATTTTTGCAACTGATTGTAAACCAAAACAGATAAGAGGTTCAAGCCTTTTCCAAGATGCTTTTTCTGTCTCTAGGTTTCATTTCTCATTGTGGTTTACTATCTGCTGCAAAATAAGCCGTCTGAACATAGTTTAACCTGAAATCTGACACGTGTCACTTTATGTGAGAATAACTTTTTGGCCTATCCATTTGATTCAGGGATTTTCTCATGAAACATTGTGCTTTAAGTTAGTAAGAAATTTAGGTCCATAAAATCCCTGTTTGTGAAAAATCTCAAAATTTTTGCCATTTTCAGGGTTCAAAAATTTCTGCATGTAAGAACTATATGTGAACGACAGTGCGGACTGCCCTTTCAAATGAATGGTTGTCAGAATATACAAGGCTCTTAACCAGGAATCAAATGTTAAAATCCGTTGTGTGAACTTACCACAGAGCCCCCCTCCCCCTTCCCCCGTGGGACAAGAGTGTATTCAATAAGGCTATGTTCACACGGCAATGACTGGAATGTATTTCAACCCGTAATTAAAATACGGGGCGAGATATGTCCCAATCATTGCGGTAATCCACAGCTCTCATAGAGAACTATGGATTACGTCTCCTCTCCCCGCTCATGCAATAGACCGCGGGGGGAGATAAGTGACGTCAATTATTCACGGCGTATACACCGCCCCCGTACACATGGCGTAATTGTGGGCGAAATACGTCCCACAATTACGCCGTGAACCCTGCCTAAAGGTTTATATACCACAGTATATATACATATATTTTTGTTTCTTAACCAGATTTATTGCTTTTATTTACTAATACTGACAATTCTACATATTCGGCACAACTGCAACCATAATGACCTATAAAATAAAACGGGTATAATTCTATATGGTACATTGCATATAGGAACTAAGTATGTGGTTCCACTAAAAATAGCCCCACCTCCCCCAAAATAGGTTTTTATTTTGGAAAGTACTAAAATCTATAAAAAAAACAAAAAAAAAACCAAAAAACAAAGCGGTGTCATTGGAAACTTTTGACAGCTATTTCAGTAAAAATCAAGCTCTAATATGGATACATGAATAGAAAAATAAAATACTATTGGCATTTTAAAATACAAAAAAATGCTGTGGTCTATTGAAGAGGACCTGTGGCCATCCCTGACATGTCTTTTCCAGTAAATACAAGTGTTCCCTATAAAATTACAATTCTAGAGCATCTTTCCCTAAAGGCAATTTCTCATCAGGCTGTTTCACAGAGCCTGCTACTCGCAGTCAGCTTCAGGCTCTCCCTTCCTGTTCAGGATGTGGGTGGTTCTTCATCAGGTCTGCTATTCTTGGCTGAGCCTATTAGGCTATGTTCACACGACAATAATTGCGGGACGTATTTTGCTTGCAATTACGCCGTGTGCTCGGGGATGGGGTGGCATAGACACTCATTATTCTCGGCGTGCATACGTCGTGAATAATTCACATGCCACTTATCTCCCCCCACGGCATATTGTGCGAGCAGGGAGAGGAGACGTAATCCATAGTTCTCTATGAGAACTGTGGATTACCGTAATGACTGGGACGTATTCCAGCCGTAATTGGTGCAGTACAGCGCAAAATACGGGCTGAAATCCATCCCAAAATAAGCCGTGTGAACATTGCCTAAGAGGGTCATTGATGATGAAGAGGTCTAAACAGCAGGACACAAAGCTCTATAGGGTTAAAGTTTGTCAATAAGAAACATAAATGAGCTCCCATGCTGCTGATAGCACACATTACCATCCTGGCCAAGGCTCTAGGGCAGAGTGAGGTGGCCCAGAAACCCAAGGGCAGCGTGTAAAAACCATAGGGGAGATAAGAATGCTCTAAATCTGAAAGGAAGCAAATCGAACGCATGTTTTTGGAAAATATACCTTTTTTTTAAAATGTAAAAGCAAAATCAATGTTTTTTGAGAAAACCTCCGATAACGGTTGCCATTTCACTTTAAAAGGCATTTTTATAGGCGTCCCCTATATCCCCAAACACAGAGCATGGGGGAATCCAGCCCCCCCATTTGTTATGGCCCCCGGTCTTGAACATCAAGAGGCGGGACAAGTTCCCCATTCCCCCAGAAAACACGAGTGTTCCAGAGGTGGTGGTGCCAGCACAAAGATTGGGGGCCCCCTTCAAACTCTGTCGCACCTTTTCCACATTGCCTGTCCGAGGGGCAGCCCTGTTTGGCCCTTTTTAGGCATCCAAACTGCCCTTCACGCAAAAATCTATGTGGTTGGGGAAAATGAGTTTCATGTGACCCCCGATTCGGAAAAAGTAAAATGATGGGGGAACAATTTTAACCCTTAAGGGCTGGCGCTGCTATTGTTGGGGAACATTTTTTTTCCCCTTGTTAAACCCATTTTTTTTTTTATTTTTTTTTACCCAAAGAATTTTGGGGGCTTTTATTTTGGGGGATTAGAAAGGGCCCTTTTCATTTTTACCACGGGAATAAAAAAAAAATTCTAAGGGGGAAAAAATGGGGAAAAAAAAAAAATTTACCCCGTGGGGGGGGAAATATTTTTTTTTTTTTTTTTGGGGCTTTACTTCCCCGGTATATTTTGTTTGTTTCTCTGAATTTTGCGGGGTTTGATGGGGGAATTTTTAAAGGAAAACACCAAAAAAAGTGGGGTTTGATTTTTTGGGCAAATTTTTTCAAAAGGTTTAACTGGGGGGGTTTAATTACGCCCGAAATTACGGGGGGAGGGCCGGGAGCGGGGGGCCGGCCATTTCGGGGCCCCTTTGGGAAAAAATAAATGCTATTGGCGGTAAAACGCCCGGGGGAAAGGGGGACGGGTCAATTATTCCCCGGGGCCCGGGCTTTAATTCCCCCGAGCAGGGGGGAGGAACTTTAATCCATAGTTCTCTATTTTTCTGTGGATTCCGAAATTAAAGGGGCTTTTTTCAGCCCGAAATTTTTGCTTTTGAAATTTTTGGGGACCAAAATTTAGGGGGCCCTTTTTTAAGCCGTTTAAAACATGGCCTTTTTGGGTACTGTAAAAAAACTCCCCCCCAACATTTTTCCCTTCTTGGGAAAAGGGCCCACTGCAGAAACCACTTTCTGGGGCCCATTTTTTACTTTTTTTAAAAACTTCCACTGGGGAAACCTGGTGAGGTCACGGGGCGTGCTTCCAAAAGGGGGCCATTTTATAGGGGAAAACAGGAAAAATCCCCAGTCAAAAATTGCCGACCGGTTTTTTTAGTTTTTTTTGTCATGTAGGGGGGGGGGTCGGTTTTTTGTCTTTGGTTTTTGGATTAAAAGGCCGTCCCCCCCAAAACCCCACATTTTTCATTTTCGCCTGAAAAACTGAGGGGAAAAATAAATGTTCCTGGGTTTTTCAAAAACCAAAAAAAAAACTTTCCCGGGAAGGGGAAAATAACCCGTTCAGGGGGGGGACGTTTGCAGGGGTTTTTTAAAAAAGGTTCAAAAAAAAAAAGGGGGCTGACAGTGGGTTTAAACCAGCCCTGTTTTTTCCAAATCCGAAAACCGCTTTTAAAATCCGGAAAAATTTAAAAAACCTTTGATTTTTGGGGCTCATCCCCACGAAAAGGGCAAAAAAAGCTTTATTGGGAAATTGGTTTTTTGCCCTGTTTTGGGGCCGCCCCCTGAGGGTTCCCAAGGGGGGGGGGTTGGCTGGGGGGGTTTTTTTCTTTCCCGTTTAAAACCCCGGGGAACAGAAAAAAAAATATTTTTCCAAGGGTTTTTTAGGGGGGCCGGGGCCTTTTTTCCATAGGACCCTTTTGGGGGGCCTTTTTGCGGCGGGTTTTTTTCATTCTCCAAAAACCGAAAACCCCTTTTCAAAAAAAACCGGCTCCCAAACCCCGTGTGGGGGGGACAGGGGCCAAAAGGGGCCCTGGGGGCCATTTGCATTTTGGGGCGCTTTAACGGGTTCTCCGTCCCCAGCTCCCGCTTTCCCCCGGGTTCTCCATAGGCAGGGGGGGGCCACTAATACAGGGGAAAATTGGGAGAGGGGACGGGAAAGGTAAAAGGTTGGGGCCCCCCTCTATGGACCAAGCCTCCCCCGGGTTTTTTTTTAAAAAAAAAATTTGCGTGTTTTTTTAACCCCGCCCACCCCCCACAGGGGGCTATCGGGGGGGCGGAGGGATTGGGGGGAGTATTTCGGGCCCTAAACCTGTTTTTACAGCAACCACAACCCATTTTTAACGGCGTTTTTGGTAGTTTTTTAGTCACGAAGCCCCCCCCCCTAAAACCCGTGATACACGCGCATTTTCCGGGGGTTTTTCCATTTCCTTTTTTTCCGGGGTTTTTTTCCTTTTCCCCTTGCCCCTTCCCGGAGTCGCCAAAGGGAAAAAATCACAGAAGAAGCGGCAAAAAAATTTCCCGTCACCTCCGGGAAAAGGGGGGCCGGGGTTTCCTAAATTCCCCCCCCCCCAAACGGCTCCCGCCCTCTATGTTTTTTATTGGGTTGTAATAACGCACGGGTTTACCGTCTTGTGGGCAGTCCTGCGCTGTAAAAGGGATCTTTTTTCCCATAGGTAAATCGGGGGGCGTCTCAAAGGGGGGCCGGGAAAATGGACCCCCTTTGGCTATGTTGGTGTTTTAATTTCAAAAAGGGTATTTGCAGTGCTGTGATAAAAGGGGTGATCGGTGTGTATCACTCATAAGGGCTAGCTGCAGTGCTGTGTATATATGTGTGATAGGTGTGTATCACTCATAAGGGCTAGCTGCAGTGCTGTGTACATAGGGTTGGTTTTTGGGTGTGAAATCACTCATCAGGGGTGGAAATCAATGCCCCGCGCGGTCGTGTGGAGGGGGAAAGGGCCTCCCGTTTTTGGGTTTGTGGAGGTGCAATGCTTTTGCCGGGCCCGGGTGGGGGTGCTTGCTTTTTGCCCCGGGTGGGCGGGGGAGGTGCAATGCCTGCGCGGGTCGGCCCGGTTGGAGGTGCAATTCCCTTCCCCGGGGTGGGCCCGTGGAGGTGAAAAATTGCTCGGGCCCGGGGTTTGGGGCGTGGGGGTGCTTTCCCTTTTCTGCGGGGTCGGCGGGGAAGGTCCCAATCCCTCGCGCGGCGGCGTGGAGGTGCAATGCTCTGCGCGGTCGGCTTTGGAGGTGAAAATTGCTCGGGCGCGGTCGGCGTTGATTTTGGCCATGCTTCCCCCGCTTGGGCCCGTGGGGGTTTGGCCTTTGGCTCTGCCGGTGGCTGGAGGTCCCATGCTCTGCCGGCCCCGGCGTGGAGGGGCCATTTCCCCTTTGGAGGGGTTTTCCGGGCGTGGGGGGTGCCATGCTTGCGGGGTTTGATTTTTAGGGTATTTGATGAGAAAAAGGCGGGGCCTTTTGCTAGTCCCCAGTAGCAGTAAATAAACCGCAGTGTGAAAGTGCAGTTTCCTAAATTCACTTCCTGGTTAATTATTTTTTACAGCAAAAATCTGTAGTTCCTCCTCCCCGGGACCTGGATTTTTTGGGTTTGTTTTAAAAGGGGGGGATCTGTGTTTCTTTGCCCCCGGGTTGTAAATCGCGGGAGGGGAAAAAAGGAATTTTTTTGGTAAAGCTTTTGGGGTTCCGGGAAAAATTTTTTGGTGTTACATTCTTCTGTAGGGGGTTAAAGAAAAATTATGGTTTTTTAAGCATGTGAAAGATTTTGGGAACGGGGGTTGTGTGTTGTTTTAAATTATGTAATTTATATTTTTTAATATTATAATATTTTTATATTTTTATATATAATGTGTGTAAGTGTGTTTTTCCAAACAGGGTCCAAAAAGGGGGCTGGGGTAGGGAAGTAAAGCCAACCTGCACTTTTCACCCTGAAACAACCACCCCCACTGTGGGGGGCCTGGCGGGGTAGCAGCATCATTGCGGGGGGAAAGGGGCTTTGTTTCCCCCGCGGGACGGGGGGGGGCTGGTCAAATTTGAGGGGAAAAGGGAAAAATTTTCTGGGGGGAAAAAACCTTTTTCGAGGTTTGCAAAATGATCGGGGACGAAAATGTTTTTTTCACCCTTTCCAGCAGAAGGGACCCCTTCCCACTTCCCAGCCAAAGGCTTAATGGAGGGTTTTAACCCAAAGCATAAACATGTTTAATTTTGGCCCCCCCATAGTCCTTCCCATGGAATTTTTTGGCGGGGGATAAAAAAATTACTGTTCAAAAATTTGTTCACCAATCGGAGGTTTCGAGACTATTTTGCAAGAAAAAGGGGGCACAAATTCCAAGGCCTCCAGCTTGTAGAACACTCCAAAAGACTGCAGCTTTAAATTGCAGTTTAAAGGGGGTTTCCTAAAAAAGTATAGGATTCGGGGGGCTGAAAAACATATTCACCTCCCCACTGGGGGCAATTTTTAAATTTTAAAAAATTTTTGGAAAAAAGCAGTAGTTTTTCTTCTTTACATTTTCAAAAAAATATTTTTTTTACAGTGATACAATCATACATAATAGGGGTTTCCCAGCCCCCACATTTGATGGGTGATATGTAGGGTTACAATCATACTTTAAGTTTAGCGGGGGCAGTTTCCACTGTTTCGGGATATAACATACAAAATACTTTACTTAGCGGGTGCGTTTCCAAAATGTGGGTGATTTTATAAAAACCCAATCATACTCTTTACGGTTTCACCCCCACACAAAATCGGGTTTAAGTAACGACAATATACAAAGGGTTTAGCTTGCAGTTTAAAACATTTGTTTGGGTGATTTTATCGTCCCAAATCTTACATAGATGGGGTTAAAGGCCCCAAACACTTTTTCACTGATATATTTACATACAATCAACTTTTAATTGGGTTTGCGGGCTCCACCCCGGATCACTGATTTTTAACATACAATCAAAACATAGTAGCGGTGCAGCTCCACACTAAAATCACGGAATATTTTTAACTTTTAACAACCCTTAAATAGATAGGGGTGCAGCTCCACACTAAACAGGGGATATGAAACCTACAATCATACATAGATAGCGGTGCTTTCCCAAACACTATCGGGGGTTTATATACATAAAATCAAAAACAAACATAGCGGGCGCTACACACGGGATGGGTGATATATACGTACAATTCTTTACATAGATAGCGGTGCAGTCCCCCCTGATGGGTGATTTTTAAAATTTAAAAATCTTTACTTTCCATAGCGGGGGCACTCCCAAAATTTATGGGTTGATATAAAAAAACCCGTACAAAAAAATTACAAAAATACCGGGAAAAGGTTGCACCCCACACTAAATGGGGTGATATATAAAAAACAACATACATACAAAGCTTTTGCAGGTTTCCCCCACTGTGGGTTGATTTTTTGTACGTAAAAATTTTTACATAAAAAAGGGGTGCGCAACCCCACAAAATCGGTGTTTTAAAATCGTAAATAAATACATAGATGGGGTTTGCAGTTTTCCACACTAAATCGGTGATTTTAAAATCTTTTTAAAAATTTCAAAACTTTTACAAAGGGGTTTGCACCCTCCACCTGGATCGGTGAAATGTACTTAAAATCTTTTCATAGATAGGGGTGAAGTTTCCCACACTGATGGGTGTTTTTTAAAATTTTAAAAATAAACCCCATTAAAATAGGGGTTTTGCAGCTCCACACTGATCGGTGATATGTACGTACAATCATAAATAGATAGCCTCCCAGTTTAACACTGATGGGGGTGATATATATTTCAATCTCCCATAAAAAGCGGGAAAGGGCTACACATTGATCGGTGATATAAACATAAAACATAACATAATACGGTGAAAGGCCCCCCACTGTTTCGGTGAATAAACTTAAAATTTCAAAACAAAAAAGGGGTGCACTGCACAAGATGGGTGATATGTACGTAAAAATCATCCCTTTAATAGGGGTTCCCAGTTTCCACCCTGATCGTGATATAAAACTTTACAATCAAAACTTGGGATAGCAGTGAACCCTACACAGACCCGTGAAAAGTTACGAAAAAATCATACTTTAGTTTAAGGGGCCCAGTCCCACACTAAAATCGGTGATTTTGAACTTACAATCATACATAGATAGCGGTGCAGCTCCACACTGATCGGTGATATGTACGTACAATCATACATAGATAGCGGTGAAAGCAAACACATTTGATCACTGAAAATATACATAAAATTTTAAAACCCCAATAGTTAGGGGTGCACTAAAAACCTGAACAAAAAAATATAAATAATCAAATCCTTTTACAAATTTAGGGGGTTGCAGACCCACGACCATTTGATATGTTACTTTCAATATACATGGGATAGCGGTGCAGCTCCACACTGATCACTGATATATATACATACAATCATACATAGATAGCGGTGCGGGCTACCCCCTGATACTGATATATATAAAAATTACAATCTTTTCCCTAAAATACTTTTTTGGCAGCTCCACACTGATCACTGTTTTTTTAAAACATAAAAACTTAAATAGATACGGTGCAGTTTACACATTTGATCACGATATTTTAATAAAAATCATACATAGATAGCGGGTCGCAACACCCCTGTTTCATTTATTTTATATACTTTTAAAAAATCTTTACATAGATAGCGGGGCAGCTAACACTGTTTCACTGTTATTAAAACAAAACAATTTTCATACATTTTTTAGGGGTGCAGCTAACACGTTTAAACGGGAATTATGTAAAACCAACATTACATAATAGCGGTGCAGCAAACACATTTGATAAACTGAAATATTTTTTAAACAATCATAAGGAAAACCCGGGGGCAGCTAACACGGGTTCACTGATATAATAAATTAAATAAATAAAAAGAAACGGTGCATTTAACACACTGATAAAGTTATATAAACATACAACCCTTACTTAGATACCCGGGTGCCCCCAAACACTGATGCTGATTATATTTTTAAACATAAAATTTTTTTACCTAGATAGCGGTGAAAGCTCCAAAACTGTTTTCACTGTTTTATATATACTTTAAAATTTCCAAAAAAACTTGATGCGGGAAACGCCCACCCTATTTTTTGATAGGAAAAGGGGACAATCTTTTAAAATAGATACCCGGTGCAGCTCCAACCAACTGATCACTGATATATATCCCATAAAAAACTTTACATAAATAGGGGTTTTTGGCGGGCCCACACTGTTTCCTGTTATATAATAAAAAATTTCATAATAATAGCGGTGAAAAGTTTCCACACTGATCATGATATATATCCCATCCCTTTCAAAACATAGAACGGGTCACAGCCCCAACACTGATCAGGAAATGTTAAGTACAATCAAAACATAAAATACCCGTTCCCAGCCCCCAAAACTGATGGGTGTTTTAAAATACATACAATCTTACTTTTACAAAACCGGTGCAGCTACCAACTAAACCCGGTGATTTTTATACGTAAAATAATACATAGTATAGGGGTTTGCAGCCCCCAACACGGATCGGTTTTGATATAACATACAAATCAAAACAAAATTAGGGGGTTGGAAACCCTCCACGATCGGGGGGATATGTACGTACAATCAAACATAGAAGCGGTGCATTCCACATTTAAATAAACTGATATATACATACAATCATACATAGATAGCGGTGCAGCTACACACTGATCACTGATATATATACATAAAATAAATCCCATAGATAGGGGTGAAAGCTACCAAAACACTGTTTCATGATATATTTTTAACATCCCAATTTTTTTAACATAAAATAGCGGTCCCAGTTTACCCACTGATCACGGGATATTTTAAAACTTTTTACAATTTTTACAAAAGATGGGGTTGCAGGCTACACATGTTAATTTGATAAATATACAAAACAATCATACATAGATAGGGGTGCAGCTCCACAGGGAAACCACTGATATATAAAACCCACCAATCATTACATAATACGGTGAAAGGTACACAGGGATACTGAAAAGTCTTTAAAAAATATCCCATAGATAGGGGTTTGGAAAAGCTACCCCCACGATCACTGATAATTACTTTAAAATTTCATACATAGAAACGTTGTCAGCACACAATGGATAAATGTTTATTTACTTTCCCAATAAATACATAGAAATCGGTGCAGCTACCACATTTTTAAACTGATATTTATACATACAATCTTTCATAAAAGCGGTGCGTTTTACAACGAACTGATATATTTCCCATAAAATCTAAAAAAAAAATAGATAGCGGGGGGCCTAGTCCCAAAACGGGAAAAAGATATAATACACCCCAAATCATACATGGGTTAGCGGTTCAGCCCACACTGATCCCCTGGATAAATAAAACATAAAATTTCAAAACAAGAAGTTTTTGCGCTCCACACTAAACCACGATATATATACAAAAAATTTCATACAAAATTTTTACCCGGTGCAGCTACACACTGTTTCACGATATGTCCCATAAAAATCATACAAATTACGGTGCACCCAACACCCCCTTGATGGAGTGTTATATACTTTACAACTTTACATAGATAGGGGGGCAGCCCCACATGACCCACTGATAAAATACATACAAATCATACAAAAGAAAAGGGTTTTGAAACCCTTCCACAGGGATCACTGATATTTTTTCCCAAAACAAACAACATATTAAGGGGTTGCATTTCCCACACTGATCACTGAAATATTAATTAAAAATCATACTTTAGATAGCGGTGCGCGCCCCCCAAAACTAAACGGTGATATGTACTTTCCAATCATACAAAGATAGCGGGGGCGCCCCCACATTAAACCTGATAAATTATTTTTAAATACAAACAAAACTTTAAAAAGCGGGGTGCAGTTTCCCCAAACACTAACCCATTTGATTTTAAAATACACCCAATCAAACTTTAATAGCGGTGCAGCTACACACTGATCACTTAAATATACATACAAATAAATAAAATAAAAAGGGGTTTGACTCCACACTGATCATTTGATATATTTTTTACATACAATCATACATAGATTGGGGGGAAAGCTCCAAAACGGATGGGTTTAAAATATATTACTTAAAAATTTTTTTAACATAGATAGCGGTCCCGTTTCCACACTGATCGGTGATATTTTTTACACAATCATACTTAATGCGGTCAGCCCACACTGATCGGGGGATAAAATACTTTAAAAATTTCTTTTACATAGAAAAAGGGGTGCAGTCCAAAAATGATCGGGGTTTTATATACGAACAATAAATACAAGTTTAGGGGTGCGGGCCCCAACATTTGAGGGGGTGATTTATACATCCCAATCAAAATTTTTGATAGCGGTGCAGCTCCCCCCAACTGTTTCGGTTGATATGTACGAACAATCATCTTTAGATACGGTTGAAAGCCCCACACTGATGGGTGATATATCCCTTTAAAATCTTTTACATAGAAAGGGGGTTGCGGGCCCCACACTGACCCGGTGAATTTTTTCATACAACCCAAAAACATAGTAGGGGGTGAAACCCTCCAAAAGGATCGGGGGAAAAATTTATTTCAACCCATACATGGGATAGCGGTGCAGCTCCACACTAAATTGGGTTGATTTGTACTAAAATCATACATAATTAAGGGGTTTGCAAGCTCCCCCACTGATGGGTGATATGTACGTAAAAAATTTCAAAACATAATAGGGGGTTGAAAGCTAAAAACACTGTCATTGAAAAATATAATTAAATTTCATACATAAAATTAGCGGTCCCAAGCTGCACACTTCGGTGTTAAGTAATTAAAAAAATTAATAAAAAGGGGTTTTGAGCTCCCACACGGGTATATGAAGTACAAATCATACATAATAGCGGTGCAGCCCCACACTGGTGATATTCCCATAAAAATTCCAAAAACATAAAATAGCGGGGGCAGCTACACAATAAAAACCCCCTTTTTAAAGGTTTTTTTAAATGGTGCTCCCCCCCATAGACTTTAATGGTCTTTTTACTGGGAAAAATTTTTTGTAGCTTTTTAAAATCTTGGGGAAAAAACCCCAAAACTACATTTCAGAACATTTTTGGTTTTTTTATTATGTACTCCTCCCCCTTTTACCCAGAGTACAAAAACCAGGACATGCTGATTGTGGGGTAACTATTCGGGTTTAAAGGGATTGTCATTTTGTTTCCTTGTCTTGTGGGGAGGGGTTTCCCGGCTGGGTGGACCCTTTTAAGTACCCAGCTTTTAAAATTCCCGGGGAAAACCCTTATTTAAATTGCGTTGTTTGCCAAAAAACTGCGGGCCCAATATACCCCTCCCTCTTCTTTTCCTTGTATTCTTTTTTTAGGGCTCCCAGGTCCTTTTTAATGCAAAATTCTTCCAAATGGGAAAGGGTGCGGGTTTAATTTTTAATTTTCAAGAAAAACCCCTTTTGGAGTCGGATTTTCAGGGGTTCGTGCTCTTCTTTTTTTTCACCCTTTTATTGCCCAGCCACCCATTTAAATTGGGTAAAAAATAAAATCCCCATTTTTTTAAAAAATTTAATTTACCGGGTGCGGAAAACCCATTTAGGGCTGCGGGACACTGAACAGTAGGTGAATAAAGCCTGGTGAAGGCTCCCAGGTCTGCCAGAGGCAAGGTGTAATAAGAGATCACTAACCGGGAAATATACTACAGTACATAACAGCTGTAGAATATGGTAACTGCATGTTCAAGGTCCCTGGGAAAGAGTAAAATTGTAAAAAAAAATAAGTTATTTCACAAATATGAAAAATGAAAACTTTTTTTAGCACAACAATTTTCTCCTGCACAGTGAACATCTCAAGACAACAAAAAAGTAAAACGAAAATCTTTCATGCCACAGCTCGTCATGCCTCCCAGAAAAGATGGCATAAAATGTGATCAAAATGTCACATGCACCCATGACGCAAAAAATAAAATCTATTGGTTTCAGAAATGGCACCACAAAGCACACTTCTTTTTGTTTAGTAGATTCATATTGAACCTAAATTGAGGTAATGTGTCCTTCATACTACATGGTGAACACTGTAAAGATTCACCTTTAAGAAAAAAAAAAAAAATTTCCCCCTTCACCATTTCCACCCCCTACAAAATGAAATGTTCTCCCTGTTTTTGGTTATCCAATGCATTAAACAGTATTGTTTAAAGAATACCACTCGTTCTGCAGAGACAAAAGCCAATATTGAGCTATGTTGACAGAAAAATGTAGGGAAAAAAAGTTTATAGCTCTACAATGCATTAGGCTGTATAAACGATTGTGCCCCCTAGTGGTGAAGCATCCTAGAGGGTCTCAAAGTTAAAGTAAAAAAAAAAAGTTTTAATGTGTAAAGAAGAAAAATGTGTAAGTTCAAATCACCCCCTTTTGCCATTTTACAAATAAAAAAGAAATAAAATAAAGTTACACGTTTGGTATCGCAGTGTCCGTAAAAGTCTGATCTATTCAAATCGAAGAAAAAAAATTCCAAGCGCCAAAATTGTGTTTTTTGGTCACTTGTCGTCCTCTAAACATTGGAATAAAATTTATCACAAAAGTCCCATGTATTTCAAGCTGGAAGCAATAAAAAGTACACTTCAGCCCGCCTTGCTCAAGTCCGTAGGTGTTAGTACAAAAAGTTATTGGTCGCACAAATCATAACGAAAACCCTACATGTTTTGTATTGTTGGATGCGTCTCAAACTTCAGAATACATATAACACAGCATAAAAGTAAAACCCCCGCAAACATAGCATGAGTACATTTTTTTTCACATTTTGCCCCACTTCGAATTGTTTTGAGGTTTCCCAGTAGATTCTATGGTAATATGAATGAGACCATTAAAAAGTACATCTCATGCTGCAAAGTAAAAGCCCTCATTTGTCTAGATAGGTGGAAAAATAAAAAAGTTATGGCTGTGGGAAGGCGAGGAGGGAAAAACGACTGTGATGGAAAAAGAAGGGAAGGGGTTAATCCAGGCTATTTCTAGGTTTGTCAATGTGCTGTTACCTGCCACATAAAGGCTCGGCCTTGTACTTCTTCACCTGCCTTCTCCCTGGATGATAGTAGAGCAGCTTTTACCAGACTCTGATGCATCTTACAACCTATCTCTAGCAGCAAACATTCTTCTTTCTGAGCTGGTTACACCAATGTGAGATTCCTCTTCACTCCTAGAAGCCAGCAATAACAACCTACATCAGTGGGATGCACATTACTGACAAGCTGCCCGCTCAGTAGATGTGTAAGGTTCATCTCAAAACTATTTGATGGAAACATGGTCACTCCCTTATTTCATTAATGCTATGTGCACTGCTCTCAGGGTTGGCCTGCTCATCTGGAGCTCTAACACAAGCAGCTTGGTAGGGAGAGGAAAATGTGGGACATTGATCAGTGACACTGAAAGTCTCCTGGCACAGTTACTATGGGAAGACTAGGGAAACCAAAAATCAGCAGGAGGACCATATTGTTCTTGCACCCTGTTACAGAGTCTGTGTGACTGCCTTAGAAGTTCTACTGTACAAGACCAGGGAAGTCCGCTGCAAGGTATAAGCCCACATTCACTAAGGTTACGAAGGGCTTTGGATAAGAGAGTTTCATGTACAGTGTTTGGTCACGGTTTGACTTGCAGTCTTGTGTTTCAGGCCCTCCGTCAGCTTTCTCAGCGGACCATCAGCAGCTCTACCCGGAGACCAGTGCAGAACAAGGTTCCAGAAATGCAGAAGATATTTCAGGTAATGACCGCATTTTAGAGTCGGTAACATAGGTTACAGGCAGCTCAACTCCAAAGGATGTGGAGGAGATGGTAGCTCGCTCCAACTAAGGTTTGTCCACCACCCCCTATTTAGATCCAAGAAAAGTCACAAGAGAACAGCGCACCCCAAAATCCACTGTGCAAATAGGTGGGAATTTTATTCTGGTTAAATCAGACCAGGAAGTACCACAAGGTTTCAGGTTAGACTACCCTTCCTCAGGCATCAAGCTGGATCTTACTGGTGGCTATAAACACTGATCTACTACACTGATAGATGGTGTTCCTGTGGTGTATACTTATTCATGCTTGAGAGCGGATAAGCCTACCCAAAATGTTGCAATATTTCTTAAATATCTGCAGTATTTATTGGTCTGATGTAACCAGAATAAAATTTGCACTGATTTACAGACTAGATTTTGAAGTGGGCTCCTTCTTGTGATTTAGCATTTTAAAATTGACTTTAATTTGCCCAGTTTTTATATCTTGGATAGAAATGGGTAGATAAACTGTATGGGCAAAAGTATTTGGACCCCAGACTATTGCACCTATTAGCTTGGTGGACCTATTCAAGGGTGTTAGATTAAAAGATCTGACTCGTGGTTCATTTTTTTACTTTTATTCCATCTTTATCCTTTTATTCCATCCTTATCCTTTATTCCTTTGTGAGACTAAGATCAGGGTTCTGTGCTGAGTACTTGAGTTCCTCCACACCTCATCAAACCTGTCTTTATGGTCCACACTATATGCAGATTATCTGGGCATTGGCTATACCCACATTTGCCTTTAGGACTGCAAGATAGTGAAACATTAGAAGGAGGGGATTAAAAATTTCATTGGAAGGTGATATGTGTAGTACAATTAAAGTGGTTTTCCCACAATAGACATTTATCTATTAATCATTATTGTCATTCTAATAATCAGTATTCTTATAGAATGACAATAATGATTGTCATAATCACCAATATTATATTTTAATTTTTTTATATTATATCAAATTTAAATTTTTTTCTTATGGAATATACCTCCTAAAACTGGCAAAAAATGAGAAAAAACTGTTCACACTCAAAATGTGAGTGGAAAATACACAATCATTTGTCCAATATATTGCACTATAATCCTAATAAATGTATCTGTTGGTGGAGAGGGGTAATGTCTCGGTATATAATGTACTACGCTCTTATCCGTGGGGAGTGATGTCTCGGTGTATAATGTACTACGCTCTTATCCGTGGGGAGTGATGTCTCGGTACACTGTACTGATCCAGGATAGATAACCTGGTCCCACCAATCTCTCAAGTGGTGCCCCGTTCTTCCTCACAGCACTGTGCCTGTTTTACTATGTTTAAATGCTTCCTCAATGTGCTAGCACACTCGTCAAGATCGGTGGGCTCGGGTATTGGTGGGACCCCAATGAGCGGACTATGGATAGATCACAAATGTCTATTGGGGGATAAAATCCTTTACGCTGAATATGAATCTTCTTTGTGGTGAGTTTTATTTATGAGCGACATCCAGGACTAAGGACTCAATGCTTTGTCTTGCAGGAGGATAATGGCATTCCAGTTCATCTCAAGGCAGGAACTGGAGATTTCCTGTTGTACAGGCTGACAATGGGGATTACAATCCTTGGTTAGTAACAATTTATCAGTAGATCTTTACTTATCTGTTACATTCTACATGATGGCTCCAGAGTCCAGCCATGTTATATAAGCTCAAATAGACTTCATGAAGACCTGCTATGAAGCTGCTACTTGATAATTTCTGCCATTTAAAACGTCTTGGATCCTGTCCTCAAGGCCCAATCATTTACCATACATGGGACATTGTATCTTAAGACGACACTTGCCATACAATGTCACAGACACTGCTGAGTTTCTCCTGGAGGATCCAACCAATTATCATGAACATTTTACATGTAAAACATCTGTATTAGTGCATGCAGTGATTGGTGGTCTACTAGCCCCTCTCTACAGTACAGTGTGGTTTTACATGTCCTGTACTGCTCTTTACATGTGTCAGGTTGAACGGCTCCTTCAGAACCAGGTGAGGGTCCCATTTTTCCTTTTTTGTGGTACATTCTATGTAAAACACATGACTTAAAAACGTTCCTGTCCTTCGAATAGAAAGTGATTTTATTTCCAGCTGCTCTTTGTGACTGTAATATGTAAGGGCTTGTAAATTGGAGCCACTTACCAGTTTTCTACCAAGTTATGGTTTCAATATACGTGGGTCATCCCGGAACCAATTTTTACAGTAGTCCTTCAACGTATAATAAGTTTGTGTTGTCTCACTTCCAGCAGTCACCCATACCCAACACACCAATATATTCCCTTTATTGCAAGAAAATTATCACACCTTGCTAGGGGTGTTTATTAATTTTAGGTTGTTTTATAGTTCTCCATTTCAAGACTAGATCACAGGTATCAGAAAAATTGACACTGGGGCACCCAGAGGTACCTCCCATTCCTGAAATGGTTATTTCAAGTCTATGAGAAGAGATTACTTGTAGATGTTGTAATCTACAAGCATTGTGGTCTTGACTATTTGGCAACGCTTAATGGCTCTTGCGCATCTTGCATAGGCCGGTTCATCAGTTGGAACTTTCATTGCAGAGGTGGAACCGTTCCCGTTTTACAAGGAACACTAATGGCACCTGATGGACTCCATTGGCTACAGTGGTATCTGTCATTTACACCAAAAAAAGCAGACTGCAGATCTATGTTTTCCATCATTCCCAACAGAGGTTCTGAAGGACACGTCAGAGCATATGATCCATCTAGTATATGCTTATATTTATTTTTTTATCCTCTTTTCCTTGTATTAGAATAAATACATGTTATCCCAGCCATGTTTATATTCACTTACTGTTAATTTTCCAACCATATGTGCTGGAAGTTTGTTCCCAGCATCTACCATTTTCTGTTTGGTAATATGTTCCTACAGTTGGCACTTTCTGCTGGCTGGAAATGCCAACATGTGGGGCCTCTTGTTTCAGAAGACCTATGAGGGATCAGGGTTTCAAATATGTGGGTTCACTCTGGGGCTGCTGCAGATTATTGAATTGTATTTTGTTGTAAAATACGTAAAAAAAAATACATTTTTTTTTTTTCACAGGAACTGGTTACGCCTTGTTTGAAATTTTCCAAGCGTCATTTCCCAAAAAGTAGAGTTAATTCCAGTTTCTGTCGATTCCAGATCTGTCCAGTTCTATGTGATGCATCAGGGATGGTTGTGTCCTTGTCATAAAGACCTCATTAAATAATGGGAACAATATTTATTAAAATGTACTGTACAAGCTGTTAATAAAGCAGTTTTACCTTACTGTGCTTGGTCTGTTTTTTTTCTTGTATGTATATATAGCCATTTAACCAGTTCATGGCTTTACTAGATGCTTTAAAGGAGTTGTCTCACTACTTTTTCCAAATATATTGCTTTGTTTATTTTGCTTTGTTGAGATAAGAGACTTTATCAGTTCTGAGTGCACACAGGTTCCTCTGGTTAGCGACTTTCGCTCTCTGACCTTGGTCTTATCTGATAGCAGGGAGTGACGCCACCACAGGTTGGCACCCAAGATTGCCGGCAACTTGAACAGAGTGTTATCTGTAACAAACAAAGAAAAGTGATTATTATTATTTTATTTTTTTAAACTTGAGAGCAGAGAGCTTCAGAGTTCAGCTAAAATATCCTGATCTCATGTCAGAGCATTTAAAAGAGCTGTGAATACAGAGCAGATATGCAAATCACTTCTAAAGAACCACCCACAGCCTGACCATGAAAAGAGCGGATGCATGAGTCTGAAGCTGCTTTTGGCTCTGTGAAACAGCATGGTGAGACAACCCCTCCAAGTACAAGTAAATATAAAGTCACTATTGGTTTCTTCATTGGAATTATTCCAAACTAGACCTTCAATTTTGCTGTTTTCTTTCTGAAATCTGTCTTCATTTTTATCTGGATACCAGTCATTCAAGCGACTTTAGATATAAAGTGTGTAACTGCCATCTAAGCACCCAAAATGCACTGCTCTTTGATAACAGGAAGCCAGCAGAATTTTGAATTGCACTTTTAGTTTTGTACACATTGTGTATGCTTTAATTCACTGATCAGCCACAATGCTTCAAGGTAAAAAATATTTTATCTAGCTTTTAAAACTAAGAGGTTAATATGTTTACAACCTCCAACACAGACTATGGCAACTAGAGGGAGGGGGCTCATCAGTTCCTCTGAGACTTAATTGTGTGCTACTGGGGTGTGACAGAAGCTGATGGCCCCCAGATCTGCCGTTTATACACCTTTTATGCTTTACCAGCATTATACTGTGTACTATATGAATGTGTTTAAAGGGGTTATCCTCGTAACAAAATCAAAGCAGCAGCTCCTTAGGCCCCAATAATAACCCCTGGAAAATATACAGTCCTTAACCCCTTACTGACAATGGACATATGGGTACATCTTATTGTTAGTATCGAGCGGGTTCACATGCTGAGCCCACTCCATAGGTGGTGTGTACTTTGCTGATTAGTACAACTGACACCAGCCACTAACAGCAGAGATCGAAGCCGGCTCAGATCCCTGCTGTTTAACCACTTAAACACTACAGCAATCACAGCGCATCATTCCTCACTCCATACAGCCCTCAGCGACAGGATCGTGGGGTGCCGATCGGTTACCAAGGCAGCTGTGAGCCTAATGAAGACTTTCATAGATGCCATATTAGCACTTTCACCACATATGTTGAACACTGTAGGTGAAAAAAAACCCGAAATCCCAACATTTTTTCTTTTGTCATTTCAAGCTCCCCAAAAATATTAATAAAAAGTGCAACCACCCCAAATTGATACTAAAAAGGTGCACTTCAGCCTGCAAAAAAATGCACCATCACCCTAGTCTAGCTAGGATTAAGGAGAGTATCTAAAACGCGTCAGCTTGCTGCAGTGTATTAGTTACATAGTTTGTTAGGCCGAAAAAAGACATACGTACATCCAGTCCAGCCTATATTTTTAAAGTGTTTCTAAAGTTGTATGCATCTTTTGCTGAGATTTAAAAATTTTGGGGCTAATTTAATTTTTTTAAACGTTACTGGTGTTGGAAGCTGGAATATCCTATTTGCTGAAATTGTTAAGAAATGGCTTGTGTCTTCTGTCTCTCCTCCAGTGGAGGAGGACTCTGTGGACTCTGAATTTTGGGAGCTGACCATCCACTGTTTTTGTATTATCAATCAAGTCCACAGGTGGAAAAACAAGAAAAGTTATTGGTTGCACACAATGGTGCTGCAGCACGAATTTAAGGATCACAGGATATATAATTAATTTTTAAATGTACTAAAACATAACGAAAACCATTTTTGGTATCACTGGAATTGTACAAACACATCAACTCCACAAACATAGCACAAGTATGTTTCTTTTTCACATTTCACCCCACTTCTTTTCGGTTTCACAGTATATTCTATGGTACAACACCATAAGAAAGTACATTTGGTCCTGTGAAAAAAAAAAAGCCCTCCTATTTCTATGTAGATGGGAAAAAAAAAAAAAAAAAAAAGTTATAGTTCTTGGAAGGCAGAGAGGAAAAAAAATGAAGACCCAAGTAATTGTAACTGGTTGTCAGCAAGGGATTAAAGGCGGTTTTCCATCTCCCCGGCACATGCAAGTACTTAGGGATGTGTCTATGTCCCTGGCTTGA
Source organism: Phyllomedusa bahiana (assembly GCA_025379985.1). NCBI lineage: Eukaryota > Metazoa > Chordata > Amphibia > Anura > Hylidae > Phyllomedusa > Phyllomedusa bahiana. The sequence goes on along the minus strand of JAODAL010021559.1, from coordinate 22,768 downwards.
AGATGTGTGCTTCTAATGCTATGCAAGCAATTCATACCAGCATTGAGATTCTAGCAAGTAAAATTTGTCAGCTTCAGGTTTCCACAACAATGTTAAGAGCAGTTATGACCATCCACCGGTTCTTTCCATGCTCTGAGCATGTAAAGTACATTGGATAAAGCCAGGGATTTGGTGTTGAACAGAGACTCCTTCGCCTACATTCACGCTATGTTTTTTCTTTTCCTGTGTTTTCCAGCGCTAAGCCAAAACCAGGAGTGGAGCCTACTCG